>APFE030784072.1:152300-181184 GCA_000404065.3 Pinus taeda | reverse complement strand
AATTACCTTTAAGTACTCTTAGATCAGCTTCATCCAACTCTACACACACACACACCCTTAGATTGGGAAATTGGTCCCATTATCCCCAGTCATACCCACTATACCAAACGGATAAGGGGGTACCATGGTGTGACTTAACCCTTCCCCTGGTACCAGGATTTTTCTGTGTGCTTTGCAATGCTTTTGACTCGAGTTCAAAAGGTAGGTTCTTATTCTAATAGGGTTTCAAACCCTTAGATTTAGAAATTGAGTATAATTTCATATTTCCTCTTTTCACCCATTAGCATCTCACATAATCCTTGTTCTTAATAGTTATGATTTAGTTCAGTCTATTTGCAACTCTTTCTGGTAGTTCGTGCTCAAGGGTCTGAGTGCTAACTTCTTGGGGTTATTCTCATGTATCAGGTTTTTGTGTTTCCCACCTTTCTTGATACAGTTTGATCATTTTAAGTCATGTCTAGGGTTCAATACCTAGGACAAATATAGATATTTACTACAGATGTAATAATGGTTTCCTGAAATCTACATTATTCCTCTAAAGAGGGTTTTTGTTCATTTTGATGACTGGTTAACAAGGTCATTCAAGATTCAATTCTATAAAATTATTTTCAGTTTTTATTTCTTTAAGAAGAGAAGGGGTTTTCCCGCTCGTCTGAACTGTAGAATGTACTCTTTTTTCACCCAGTTACATGGGTTATTTTCATACTGAAGATATGCTTATTATGATGCAATTTTTGGAAATGGATTTCCCCCTATTTTCATAATGTGTTACTACAATGATAGTTGTTTTCTTTTCTTGCAATTGCTAATGTGTGCATTGAGTCCTTATTTGATTAATACTGTTACAAATATAGGTTATTATTGCTCTCAGGCTCTGGCCATTGTTCAAGCATGTTATATTGTATAGTTTTGTTGTGATTTGTTTGTTCATGGTAGTTTCATGTTGTAATTGATAAAAATGCAATGTTTTGTATTAAATGAAATGACACCCACTGGTCAATTCTATGAAAGAGAGTTTGAACCAGGAGAATCTGGCTCTACAGAATTCTCTACATTGTTCATCTACATTACACAATATATAGTAATCACAGATTTAGGGAGGTTAGAACCATAACCTAAAAAATAGAAACTAATTCCTATCCTGAGATCTTGTGAACTAACTCACTATTCTAAGATATTATCCATTATCTCTAACACTCCCCCTTAATGGAGAAGGGGTTCACAAATATGCCTAACATCTTCCTAAACATCTCAAACTTAATCCTGCCAAGAGGCTTAGTGAAAATGTCTACAACATTATCACATGTATTACAATATACCAAATGGATTTCTTTGGATTGCACTTTCTCCTTGACGAAGTGGAATTGTGTATCAATATGTTTAGTGTTTTTGTGGAAAACTGGATTATTAGCAAGTTTGATTAACTCTGATTGTCCATTTGATTGTTGTTGCGGCTATCTGTTCTTTCTCGACATCCTGGAGAAGTCTCTACAACCAAATTGCCTCACACATTGTTGCACACATGACTTGATACTCTACTTCCATTGAGGACAAGGAGACTGTGTTCTGCTTCTTGCTGCTCCATGTGATCACCCCAGATAAAATGCTAAATGCATAACCTATTATGGATCTGCGATCATCTACATTTCCAGCCCAATCTGAATCTGCAAATCCTATCAATCTAACATCAAAAGAGTCAGTGTAAGTAATACCATAATCTACAGTACCTTGTAGATACCTCAAAACAATTTTCACTGCATTCCAATGGCTTTCAAGTGGCTTGGACATATATTGGCTTAGCACACTGACTGTATAAGCCAAATCCAGTCTAGTGGTGGTTAGGTATATTAGACTCCCAACCGGTGGTCTATAAAGTGTCGCATCAGCCTCCTTTGAGCCATCTTCACTCTGCAGTTTGATGTTCTATTGTAATGGTACTGCTGCAGGCTTACATTGATCCATCCTAAATCTCTCTAACATGCATTTGACATACTTTTCTTGGGACATAAATTTTTTTCCTGAATCTCTCCAAATTTCAAGACCCAAACAATATCTTAATTCACCAAGGTATTTCATTTCAAATACCTATGACATCCATTGCTTGATTTCTTTGATCAGATATGTAGCATCACCTGTAATGATCAAATCGTCTACATATAGAGAAATCACTACTATGCACCCTTGTTCATCTTGCATGGTGTAAATATTAGGGTCATTTTTGCTTTTGTTGTAGCCAAATTGTAGAAACAATGAATCAATCTTTTCATACCAAGACCTGGGTGCTTGCTTTAGTCCATAAAGTGCTTTCTTCAATCTACAGACTAAGTGTTATTTCCATTTCTAGAGAAACCCTTTAGGTTGCTCTAAATGAACCTCCTCTTTTAGTTCTCCATTTAAAAATGCAGACTTTACATCTAGTCGGTGTATCATCCAATGTTTCTTAGTAGCTAAAGCAATTAACATTCTAATTGTGTTTAGTTTAGCTACAAGGGTGAAGGTTTCTTCATAGTCTATACCTTCTTTTTGTGAATACCCCCTTGCTACCAATCTAGCTTTTAATTTTTCTATGGTTCCATCTGCATTAACCTTTGGTTTGTATGACCATTTACAACCTATGGTTTGTTTTCCTTTAGGAAGTTCAACTAGTTCCCAAGTGTTGTTCTTGATTATTGATTCATATTCCTGTTCCATGGTTGTTTTCCATTCTCTACATTCATTTGCTTCTTTATAACTAGAAGGTTCAACTACATTCATCATACTAGTTATAAAAGCATTTTCCCTATGTCTTGTAGGCAATTGAGCTTTCCTACATGATCTCCTGAGAGGTGGGGTAGCTTCAAACCTTGTTTGATCGTTATTTTCTTCTTGCTGCTGCTGCTACTGTTGTTGTTGTTCATCTTCTGCTTTTGTATGTTGATGATCTTGATTGTTTTCTAATTCTTCTTCCACCAAGTACGAAATATCCCATTCCTCATTGTTCTTATTAGATTCTTCACGATCCTATTCATGGAATATGACATATCTACTAACAAAAATTTTGTGAGAAGAGGGATTAAATAATCTATAAGCTTTATGTTGTGAACAATACCCTATAAAGGTACATCTGATGGCTTTTGAATCTAGTTTTCTTCTGTCTTCCTTTGGAATATGGGCAAATGCTTTGGATCCAAATACTCTTAAGTGTTTTACTACAGGATTAAATCCATATAATGCTTCATAAGGAGTTTTAAACTCAAGACTCTTTGTAGGACTCCTATTTTTTAAATAAACTGCAGTATCCAATGCTTCAGCCCAAAAACCATTCGAAAGATTCTTACCTTTCAACATGCTCCTAGCGCATTCTACCAGTGTTCTGTTCTTTCTTTTAGTTACTCCATTTTGCTGTGGAGTATGGGGTATTATGAACTGCTGCAATATTCCATGGTCTTTACAATACCTGATAAGCCATCTTTCCTGTATTCTCCCCCTTGATCAGACCGAAGAATTGTTATCTGTTTCCCTGTTTGCCTTTCAATCATGTTTCTGAACTCCTTAAAATATTCTAATGTGTGACTCTTCTTACTTAAGAAATATGCCCACGAAAACTTTGTGCAGTCATCAATAAACAGTAAAAAATATAGTGCACCTCCTAATGATTTTGTTTGCATGGGTCCACATAGGTTTGGATGCACTAGTTCAAGTATATCCCTCTGTTTCTTTTCTACTCAAACGTGGAATTATTCTCTATGCATTTTTCCTAATGTACACACATCACAATCATTATGTACTTGCTTTAGTATAGGAAGATCTCTTACCATTTCCTTCTTTTGTAGTAGCAGAAAATCATTGTAAATGACCAAATCTCTGATGCCATAGCTCTTTTGTAGTCAAACTCGCAACTGTCAAGGCTTGAATTGATGCAGGTATTACATCCAACTTGTACAGACCTCCTGTTCGGATTCCTGTAGCAATTGTCTTCATGCCATATAATAGATCTTTAATATAACAGTTAGATTTAGAAAAATCAACTTTAAGATCTTGATCTGTGATCATAGATACAAAAATAAAGTTCTTTGTTACACCGGGCACATACATGACATTATGAATTTGTTTTACATTAACATTAGGTAGAATGACAGAAATTTTCCCACATCCTTTGATTTGATGATTTCTATCATCACCTAGGTAGATTTGTGCTTCATCGTTGATTTCTTTGAAATCTTCAAGCCATTGCTTGTTGCCTGTCATATGTGTTGATGCTCCTAAATCCACATACCAGATGTCTGCATCAACATTCTCATCACGATCTGCCATGAACAATCTGAAATATTGCACATGATTTTCATTCGCGAGATAACTTGCATGTCGTTTCTGCTTCTGCTGTTCTTCATGATATTTCTTCTTCCTACACTCTCTAGCTATATGACCGAGTTTTTCGCAATAACACTTAATTAAAGAGTTTTTCCTATTTGGATTCATACCTTGGGTCATATTTGTTCTTTTCTGTGAGCTTCCTCCATTTTCTGCTGCAGATTTCCTTTTCCTTTGTAGAAGTTCTTTTTCACCATCAATGCAAGATTGGCACTCTGGGGCTTGAGAGTCGATCTTATTTCTTCTTCTTGCATCAATATTCCTGTCAGTTCTTCAAACTTCAGGATTTTCTCTCTCGCATTTATCCCAGTGATGAACATTTGGTAGTCATCGGTCACACCATTCATGGTAATTGTTACAAGATCTCAATCGTCAACTGTATGACCAATGTCTACCAATTTGTTCTTCAGACCTTTGATCCTTGCTATGAAGGAAGCAACTTTTTCATTCTCCTCCATCTTCAGGGATAAGATCTTGCTCTTCAGAAACAAAAGACGATTTGTATTCCTTATCTCATATAGATCCTTCAAAATTCCCCAAATTTCACTTGCTGATTTACATTCTCTGATATGTGGAATGATGCAGTCTTTCACTAACATCTTCAACAATGTCCTTGCTTTACCTTCATGCTTCTCCCAATCTGGGACTGTTGCGGATCTAGCTATTGGCTTCTGTTCATCTCCATTGGCAATCGTCCAAGCACTCTGCACTCTTTGTAGAGTCTGCATCTTGAATTTCCAATTCGCATAGTTGGAGCCATCGAGCTTGTTATGCTCATTCAAGCATGCTGCAAACATCTAATTATTCATCTTGGTGATTAAAAAACATTTGACAGGTAAATAAATGTTATATTTACCCCAAATCTGTGACAAAGACAGATCACTGATCTTCAATGTTGTTTGATCTCGCAGCACACCCACAGATCACCATGGCTTCCATCATAGCCTCCAGACAACCTTCTGTTGTCAGCCTCTGTAACCTTCTCCAGGATGCAGCCTTCTCTCGGCCTCCACGGAGCCTTTTTGTTGTTTACACAACCGTCGAATATGTACACAACTTATCTGAGACGTCGTCGTAGATGTACACCACTTATTTGAGACATTGTCGCAACTATACACCTAATATATGAGATGGTGTTGTTAAGCACAATTACGCAATCGTCGCATTTATTCTCCTGAAACGTGCAACGATTTCTATTTAGTCGCACCCTCCTCTCAGAGTACAGGTTCCTCAGCCCTGACGCTCTGATACCATGATAAAAATGCAATGTTTTGTACTAAATGAAATGAAACCCATTGGTCAGCTCTATGAAAGAGAGTCTGAACCAGGAGAGTCTGGCTCTACAGAACACTCTACGTTATTCATGTACATTACACAATATATAGTAATCGCAGATTTAGGGAAGCTAGAACCATAACCTAAAAAATAGAAACTAATTCCTATCTTGAGGTCTTGTGAACCAACTCAGTATTCTAATATATTCTCCATTATCTCTAATAGTAATGTGGTTCTGTTTTCTGTATGAGTAATTTAGGAATCACTAGTTTTTCTATAGTCGTTAACCTTATAGTATTTGGAAAAGTACCAGCAAAGGAACGAAATCCAAACACATAGTCTATTCAAGTGCTCCTGGTACTAATATTTATATATAACGAAGAGAAAAAAGTACAAACAACCTCAAAAAAAAAAAAAAAAAAAAAAAAAAAAAAAAAAAAAAAAAAAAAATGGGAAGCATTTAGATGCATCCAAAAAAGAAAAAAAAAAATTTGATGGTAAAAAAGACAAACACCTCAAAACGAAAAAAAAAAAATGGAAGCATCCACATAGTCTATTCAAGTGCTCTTGGTACTAATATTTATATATAACAAAGAGGATTGTTTTTCTTGGGGCTTAGACTCGTGAGGAAAGCTAACTTGCTTCCAGAACAGTGAACCCCTGAACCCTTCTTTTTTCTATTCTTTGGTTTATACATAGTAGACCTATAAAAGAAGTTTTGTTCATTTAGTCTCAGTTCTACCCATTTATTTTGCTCTCAGGTTAGTCTACGACACTTAGCCACACATACCCATCTTTACTTTATAATACAAAAAGAGTCTTTTGTCATATCCCTATCACAAAACAATTTAATTTTGACATAACAGATAAAATTGTATCTAACCCAACTAATGCAAGAGATCAATACCAATCATATTCCTTAACAAGATTCATTTCCAAAGTACCCCTTCACACTTTATATCTACGTACATTGCCAGAAGCTTAGACTAAAAGAATAAGTCATCTAATCAATTTTACATTTAATATTTAGTTCTATTCAAGACAATAATATTCATCTATTTCACTTGGCTTTGTGAGTTTAAGCACCCAACCTGTGACACTGACAATTATGTCCAAGTATCCCCCTCAGCCACTTGCTATCCAGAGTAGTTAATGAAAATGATCATTATAGGAACCCAAGACCCCAATCTAGTCCAGAATGTTCTTTTTTCTACGAAGTGACTATCTAACTACCTAGAAACTCAAGATTTGTTTTCCTCTTTAAATCTTTCATGTCATTTCTCTAACTAAAATAATAATCACAATACTTTATTTTTAAATTCTTTTACCAGTCTCTAACAAATCAAATCGAATTACCAAATCTTATATAATAAAACAAATAAATACCAATTATTTAGATGCTAAAAAAGTGTTACATTCATCTTCCTATCTTTCTTTGTAAACCTCAAAATTAATTTTCAAAATAAAGGAGTGTTACATTCATCTTCCTATCTTTCTTTGTAACCACCTCAAAACTATTTTTCAAGATAGAGGAAAACCTATTTTCCATATTTTCATTGCCATACATAGACAGTTTTGTGCAGAAGCAAATACCATGTAGACATAAGAAGGCATTAGATGGTCTTAACACAGGCTATGGATCATGCTACTTTAGAATCGATAAATTATACTTGAGTGTTTTAGCAGAGAGTTAAATCAAAAAGAAGATCTGGAATTATATCCATTAGATATCGTCGCAAAAAAAAAACATTTTCCAAATCTGGAGAGTGTTTTGAATCTTTTCAAAGATTCATGATTAAAATAAATGTTAATAGTGCTAATTTAAAATTAAAATAGATATAGAGGTTATTTAAAAAAAATTCTGTTATGAAACCTACACTAGTAGAATAGGGGCCTAACAAACTCACAAATAGATATGATCTGGTTACTGAGACATTAATACTTTATAAATACGTTACAAAATTGCGATTCATTCTTATTTTCTATAAACTACCTACATCTTTCCTTTTTCTAATGTTAATGTTATTTTTAATATTTATTTGGATATCAGTCCATGTTTAACCTATATTTTTGAGATGTGTGCATGTTTAGCATATGTATCTGTGAGGATTTCATGTGCATCTATGAAGATTTCATGTGAATTTACATAAATCAATTAGATTAAGAGAGCATTTATGAGGATAATCCTGAAGCCAAGTAATAGATTTTGTTTGAATGTGAGGGTTTTCATAATGTTTGAATGTGAAAACAAGAATATGTATAAGGTTTGAGAGTGAGGGTTTTCATAAGGCTTGAACGTGAGGGTTTTCCTAAGGTTTGAGTGTTGTAGTGTGTGTTTTTTGGGTTGGCGTAAACCTTTTATTAGTGGAAAGTCGTTTTCTTTCTACGCTAAAAACAATAAAATTGTAAGAATGAATAATGGAGTAAACATCATGATGGGAGGAAATTTTGCTCTCTATTTTTTTTTTTAATTATTAAAATAATTGAAAGTTAATAAAGAGTAATAAAGGAGTATTATTAAAGAGTAATAAAGGCAAACAACCAGCAGATGATACTTGGGTTTGCAAAGCTCCGGCAAAGGAAGGGGAGTTTGATTTGGAGTGCACTCAAGAAACTTTTATGGAAGCTAAGAAGAGCTTTGCTGATGCCTCCACTTCAGGAAGCAAAGACAGATTGGAGCCAGACATGGACCCATCAATGCTAATGATGTTCCTCAAAACATGCATGAAGCTACTACGCGACATTAAGGCCGTGAAAGGATTGCAGGAACTCATTAATAGATGCGCTGGGACTGCACCAGGAAAACCACGTATGGTCTGGAAGATTGGAAAACATAAGAGAAGAACATGAAGAGAAATGAGGTTAACCACACAGATTGGAGAGTATGAAATGGACCAAGTAATTTTGGACTTAGGATCAGACACGAATGTTCTGCTGAAGCAGACATGGAAACGCATGGGGAGACCTCCACTGCAGTGGTCTCCTATTCAGCTGCACATGGCGAACCAACAAAAGATAATACCCCTAGGGTGATTGCAGGGAATCATAGTGGATATTGAAGGAGCAAGTGCGCTAGCCGACTTTGAGGTGATAGAGATTTTTGATGACAAAAATCCCTTCCCCGCGCTCCTAGGGATTGATTGGGCCATTGACATGAATGGAGTGATCAACTTGAAGATGTACAAGATTCTTTTTGAGAAGAAGTCTCTATGCGTAGTGATACCTTTGGACCCTGCTTAGGGATCATGCTACACTGAGCCAATGCACGACTATGAAAGCAACGATGACTTAAACTGCATTTACAGGATAATTGCGGGAGAGAAAGACTGGGTAAATCCCATTGCAGACAAATGCATTTCATGGGAGCACAAAAGCTCCTGTACTTCATATTCATATGAGGAGATAGAGTGATGGCAGAACAAGTTACATGAGGTAACCACGCTAAATTGTAACATGATGACAAGATTGCTACGCTACGTTTCAATGGAAATGAGGGATCTACCTACTTATGACGGATTAGGTGAGGTAGATGTTTTCTGGATAAATTTGAACGGGTGGTACCAGAGCGGCAACGTTTTGAAGATTTAAATTGGGTGTTGTGCGCTACGCCCGCGAGATGGTGGGGTACGCACAAAGGAGCCTTCGAAGATTGGCACACATGTAGAAGGATAATGCGGACATGGTTTGGGAAGCCTACCATGCAATTAGTAGAAAAATATGATGGATAAGATGATCCACACGCGCATTTGGCTAGGTGGACACAAACCTATGGGGAAAAGCCGCAACTAGAGTGGGTTCACTTGTTCTATCACACTCTAGATGTTATACTGATGAACTGGTATATAGAAATGGAGCTTCGCCATGGAACGAATGAATGGGATGTTCTGCGCGAAGGGTTTGTGATGGCCTTTAACTTTGACGATGGATGGGACAGTATTAATGAAGCACTACAAGAAGTAAAGGCATCCATCTTCAGAATGCCACAGGAGTCGGTGGCAGTGACTCAACCTGACTGGGCTGCCCAGCTAACTTACGCACTAGAGTGTTATAATGTCATTGCCGAGGAAGAGGATGAAGATCTGAGGAGCATTGATATTCCAGAGATAGAAGGCCAGTGCGAGGTTTAAGGACCCCAAATTGAGAGTCTTGACATAACCGCACCAGTAAAGACTCAACAGGTAAATATTGGTACAGAGGTGGAGCCTAAATTCGCAAAGATTGGGGACTACTAGGACGTCGAGACAATGGATAAGGTCACTGAATTACTCTATGAGTATCAAGACTTATTCCCGACCAAGTTCACGGATTTAAAGGGAATAATCAGAGACTTAGGGGTAATGAGGATCATGTTAAATCCTGATGCGAAGCCAGTAAAACAACAACCATATTACTTAAACGCAAAATACAAGGAGAAGGTCTGCATAGAATTCGATAAGATGCTCACGGCAGGCATTATTGAACCTATCGAAGAGTCAGACTAGGTAAGTTTGATGGTGGTATAAGAAAAGAAGCAAAAGGATGAAATAAGAATATGCGTAGACCTCAGGAAGTTGAACGATGCGTGCGTACATGATCTATTCCCAACTCTGTTCACAGATGAGGTGTTGGACAATGTAGGCAGTCAGGAAGCCTACTCTTTCACTGATGGGTTCTCAGGGTACCACCAGATCAGGATCGCGCCAGAGGTTAGAAGCAAGACAACCTTCATGATGGAGTGGGGTTGCTTTCAATATATTGTCATGCTGTTTGGATTGAAGAATGCGCTAGCTATCTTCTTGCGCATAGTTGTTGTGGCATTCAGGGAATATATTCATATATTCTTGGAGGTTTATTTTGATGATTGGAATGTATTTGGGTTGGTTAGGAACCATTTAGCAAGCCTGTGTTTGATGCTGGATACATGCTGGAGATACCAAAGTCGCGCTCAACCTCAAGAAATGTCTGTTGCTTGTTTCTTTTGGGAACCTGTTGGGGCATGTGGTTTGTAAACAAGGGTTGATGGTAGACCTCGTGAAAATTGCGAGAATTTTGAATTTGGAAGTGTCGTGCA
This sequence comes from Pinus taeda, assembly GCA_000404065.3. Lineage (NCBI taxonomy): Eukaryota > Viridiplantae > Streptophyta > Pinopsida > Pinales > Pinaceae > Pinus > Pinus taeda. Next base: position 170,509 of record APFE030784072.1, on the reverse strand, counting down.
GTGTCAAACAGCTACGCGCTACTTTGGGACATACTGGGTACTATATAAAAGTTATCAAGAGTTATGCCCAGATCACTGTGGTGATGGAAAAACTATTGAAGAAGGATGTCACATTCTGCTGGGACAATGACTATAAGAAAAGCCTAGATATATTGAAGCAGAAGATGGTTACTGCACCAATTCTTGTTTTTCTGAACTGGAAGAAAGAATTTCATGTTCATGTTGATGCGTCGTATATAGTGCTGGGGGCTGTACTTACACAAGAGGGCGGAGAAGGATTGGATCACCCTATTGCATTCACAAGTCGCAGTTCATCTAAAATAGAGAAGAATATTCTACCACTAAATGCGAGGGACTGGCTATGGTGTACGTGCTCCAAAAATATCGGCACTATTTGCTAGGGGGCCACTTCAAGATGTACATAGATCATTCTGCACTGAAATACTTAGTCAATAAGCCTATGTTGGGGGTGCATATGCAAGTGGCTCTTATTGTTCCAAGAATATGATTTCAAAGTTATTGTGAATCCTGGGTGATTGAATGTGGGACTGGATCACTTGTCGTGCATAGAGACATGAGAGGAACCTACTAGTTTAGAGGAAGGACTACCCGACGTGTAACTTTTTGCTGTGTGCATGGTAGATGGACACTTTGAAGATATAATCCACTTTCTAACAATAGGAACTGCACCAGAAGGTTACTCCGTTCAGCAGAAGAAATAACTAGTGGTGCGAGCAGTAGACTTTTCTGTCATTGCAGGACACTTATACAAAGTGGGAATTAATGAGATACTGTGGAGGTACGTACCAGAGTTTAAATGAAGTAGTATCCTTGCGGACACTCATGTGGGCCTCGCGAGAGGTCATTTCTAGGAAGAGCAATTACACAGAAGATTCTCCATGCAGGGTTGTGGTGGCTGACCCTACATCAGGATTCAAAAGCACATTGTAAGGCATGCGATGTATGTCGAAGAACGGGTAAACCATCAAGAAGGGATGAGATGCCTTTGAATCTGCAAATGACATTGTGGCCCTTAAAAAATGGGTGATCAACTTTGTAGGACCTATCAAACCACAAGGAAAGAGATGAGCGAGGTATATTATTACTGCAATAGAATACCTAATGCGTTGGGCAGAAGCACAACCAGTAAAAGGCTGCACAATTGTGATGGATGCAAAGTTTCTATTTGAACATGTACTGACACGGTTCAATTGTCTGAAGATCTTGATGAGCGATCGCAGTACACATTTCCTGAATGAAACTATTAGCATTCTGAAGGAAGAGTTTCAAGCGTATCATCAGAAAATCACACTGTATCACCCACAGGCTAATGGAACCATAGAGGCCTTCAACAAGGTATTGGAGATGGCATTGACGAAAGTATGCAACGCACAGCGAAGCGATTGGGACCTGCGCGTTCTCACAGTATTATGGGCTTATAGGACAACATGCAAGAAACTGATGGGATAGACACCTTTTAGGTTGGTTTATGGAGTAGAAGCCATAATGCCGATGGAATATATCATGCTTAGTTTGTGCATAGCAGCACTCACAGGTATGATAGACCACAGAGCCATGGAGGAAAGTCTCATGCAACTGGAGGAACTTGAAAAAGAACGGTTCTTGGTAGGATTTCATCAGCAAGTCCAAAAGCAGCATGAAAAGGTATGGCATGATCGACATATTAAGTTGCACACATTTAAGGTGAATTATTTGGTTCTGCTATATGACAAAAAGTTCGATAAGTTCCCAGGGAAACTCAAAATGCATTGGATGGGGCCCTATGTTATTAAGGAAGTCACAGACGGTGGCGCGGTGCAGTTGGTGAAACTGAATGGAGAACTTTTCCTAGGCAAGGTAAATGATAGTTGATTGAAGCCCTACACAGGTGGCCTGGCCATCTGACTATCTACAAGAGGAACAGTAGGCAGCGGCTCAGTGCACTCCCAACCTCGTAGCAGTCTGAGCAGAGTTGGGAGGTCTTTGCACGAAGATCTCTGCATCGATCGAGTGACTTGAGGGCGAGTCATGATGTTTGCGTTGGGGGCTTGTTGGGTGTGGGATCCCCGCAAGGCATGTTTTGGGGCTTAAAGCCCAAGTTTTGACTAAGACCATTGTAAATACTCCACGAATCGAAGTCGTAATAGAGTCATAGGGCTGTCCGCCCTTATTTTTGTAATGTAATGTCGGTTTGAAAGATCTATTCATGGTCCATGGACCATGGGATTGTATAAATAGAGCAAGGCTCTAAATTGTAAGAGACGTCTAATCTAATATTCATGGATGGGATAGAAGCATTAAGTCTAAGTTGAAGTGTAGAGTTAATTCTTTAGGTCGTAGAGTAGTAGAAGGCTATGCAGTTGAGTGCACAGAGGCCTAGTAGTCTGTAGCTGAGTGCGCTGACCCCTGCAGCTAAGTGCACATGGTAGGTTGAGTCTATAACTGAGTGAAGAATTAATAAAGAGAAGTTCTACAATATTTATGTGTATCTTTTCCTGTTTTATGCATTGAAGTATATTGGGTATAAATTGCAAGATTACTATTTATTTGTTGTGCGAACTTATATGAATGTGTTGAGTAAGTGCATATAATACAAAGTATCTGTTTACACAAAGATAACTAACTGTTATAAGAAGATAAGTAAGATCTGTGGTGTAACTAAGGGAATTAGAGCAGATTGCTGTCTTAACAACATGAATGTACCGCAGTCCCTGGTTAGGGTCGTGTGAAGGTAGATATAATGGATCGTGATAGTATCACAGGTCAGGAAAGTGTGTGAAGTAACCTGTGCGAAGCTAGTTCACAGTTGGAATAAAGCGACACCTCAGACATCTCAAGGGTGCAGAAACTTGGTTCCAGCATCCCCCATATTGCTTTAGGTGAGACCTCAGTCCACTCTCCATGGGCTATTGCCGAAAGGTCTAGTAGTACAGGGATTTGTTTGGCTAATTAACTTCGAACCTGGGTCAGGCCCCATCAAGCCAACACCACCTAATATAGGGTCCCAAAAACATTTCCCTGGGGCACTGCCCCGGACCCTGTAGAGGGGGGCTACTCGCCCCCCTAAAACCTGTTGTGAGCCCCCCACTATGCAATCGATGCAATGAAGGGGGGGCTTTGCCCCACCTCTAAACCCCTAGTTAACTAGGGAGGCTAGTCATGGAAAGAATATAACACAACCAAACAAGCTTCTACTTCTTCATTTTCTTGCTTTTTCGGAAATCTATTAGCATAGTGTCTGTATTCGTGACATATCTTACACTTGAATGGGATTTTTTCGTTGTCCAGCTATTGAATGTGCATCTAGATATCAACATTAATCTTTACTGCTTTCAGGAGCCCTTTTTCTATGTCTACTTCAACACATATTCTTTCACATGCATGCATATTCTCCTTTGGCTTGCTTCTATCAATGTATTTATCCACTGCATTTCCTATTGCTTTTAACCCCCTACAGAAACTACCTGCATATGAATTCTAACAACAGAAAATAAACAATTAGAGAGCATAACACATAAAACACATGTACACATTGATCCCAAAATCGGGACTACCAACTTGATTTTTCATTATGTTCCTTTCAATGTTATAATACATATATATACATGTCGAAGCATCTGATACCATGGAATGAAAACCATCGCGCCCAAAACCACGTGCAAAAACCATGCACAAAACCATAGGTAGGTTCGCCCACCTAATATAGGGTCCCAAAAAAATTTCCTCGAGGCGTTGCAGTGAACCTCGTAGAGGGGCTGCCCACCCCCTCAAACCCCTTGTGACCCCCTTGCTGTGCAATTGGCACAATGAAGGGGGGGGCTCTGCCCCGCCTATAACCCCCTAGTTAACTAGGGAGGCTAGTCGTGGAAAGAATATAACACAACCCAACAAGCTTCTACTTCTTCATTTTCTTGTTTTTTCGGATATCTAATAGCAAAGTGTATGTATTCGTGACATATCTTACACTTGAATGGGATTTGTTCGTAGTCCAATTGTAGAATGTGCATCCAGTTATCGACTTTGATCTTTATTGCTTCTGGGAGCCCTTTTCCTACATATACTTCAACACATGTTCTTGAACATGCATGCATATTCTCCTTTGGCTTGCTTCTGTCAATGTATTTACCCACTGCATTTCCTATTGCTTTGACTAATTCGTCTCCTCAATAATGAAGGCGGAGGCGGGGGAGTCGCACCCAGACTTGCACAACATTTGGCACATCCAACTCTAAATTGAAATCTAGAGTCAACCTATTTAAATAGAGGCCCCTAGTATCCATGAAATATGGTCCATTCCGAAATCTCAAATCCCTATATTCTTTTGTTTCAATGTGGAATATGTATTAGCCTCTTCCAAAGAACCCGATCGAGATTTTTCCACTGATAGTGGAGGACCAGTTCCGTTCTACCCACTTCTGAACAGAGCGGGTAGAAGGCCATATACTTATGAACCAACCAACCAGACCATGCTTAGAGAGAGAAATAGAAGTGCAGCGAGGAAGAGAGGGAGGAAGTATGATTTCACGAATGTCTTCTATTTTTTTTACAAACTTGGAAACTAAGGGTCTGGTTCTAGGAGGGCCAGTGGAAGATAACAAGGATGTGAAGGCTGCATCATTTTCATCAGGATGCTGAGACGACTAAGAATATACAGGGGGGAATCACCATCCAGAGGAGGCTTTAGAGGGTCCATCGAAATGGCAGAAGGCCAAGGTCGAGACTGCTTGAAGCTGGGAAACGCGGGGGCTAAAAGGGCGCGTGGGCACCAGTTCAAAAACACAGAGCAAGAGCTGGCATAATACTATCCCAGAAATTATTTAAGTAAAAGAATGAGTATATAATAAAACCCATCAAATAGGGTTGAATCCATAAAGAAACATATTTATAAAGGTAAACATAGAATAGATGTTTTGTCAGACAACATCATTCATCAAAAACTATTTAAGCTTGTAATTAACACAATATTTTCCTCAGTTTAGGGAAGTTGCGTGGCATGTAGTTGACATATATGAATTAACAAAAAAATAATAACAATAGAAGTGAGTGGCCTTCACATTGTTTTCACAGAAAAACTACGCTCTTTTGCATGCATAGTGAGAGGGATTGAAGGTCTTCCAACCCAGTGAAAGGCACAATGTGATTATTAAAGCTAGAAGCTTAGAAAATTTCATTTGTATGAATGTTATGAGAGCAACATAGGTCGCAAAACAAGCCTAGTAGCTTATACCTAACACAACACAAGAAAAGTAAGTGTTAATAAGTAGGAGGTAATTGTTGGGTTCAAAAGAAGTGAGAGTGAAAAAAAACCTTACTAAAAAAGTAGAAGATTTGACTTTTTATATTATTCATGTCGTCTTTGGAAACCCCTATAATAAAAGAACAGAGAACTTGTAAATTAGTGCACTAGGGAATGAGAACAATCAACTTGTGTAAATATACAAATAAATTATTGGAAACTTTGGAAGTTTCATTATCACTGTAAAAATTAAACTAAGAATTGCTATTAAGAATTGATGAGATTTATTTCCAATTCCTGTGGAAACAATTTCGAAGAAGAAAGATACTCCGTCAAGATTTATTTCTAATTCATGTGGAAACTCTTTCGAAGAAGAAAGATACTCCATTACAGGGAAAAAATAATAATTATAAACCCTTTATAGAAAATTGAAATGGGAAATCAAAGTAAATTAAGACAAATTTTGAAACACTAGGTTCTTGAAATTCCTCTGGCCGAGGAAAAACCCACATATAGTCATAAAAGTAATTTTACTATAAATGATATAATAAGAACAATACATTTGTATTAAGTATGAAAGAAACCCTAGAATCTTAGAAGGAACAAAAACCTTGCCTGTACACCTAATGGAACCAATCTAAAGCCTAGCAATGGTGGAACATAAATGATAAGAATTATATGTGGGAAAATACAACAACATAAAATAAACTAGAAAGCTTACCTATTAAACCCCTGAAGTTTTCAAGAAGGGAGTAGTTGTATCTCTTCTAGAAAATTGTGTGCACGTAAAGGGTTTATTCGTGACATAAGAAAGGTTCTATGCAACCTGTAAACACAAAACAAAAACAACAATGTTATACAATTTTTTGAATGGTAATTTCAACTACTAATGCATCAATGAAAACGGGAAGTCAGACACACTGTATAAACCAATTTGAAGAAACATACCTCCTGCATGCATTAGGGGAATTTTGAGGTCTAAAATGGGCCTCCTAGGGAAATTATAAAATAAGGTTAGATTACATCATCAAATTTTAGAGGGAAAAGAGAAAAAACTATTTTTTCAACTCATATTTTCAACTTATCTCCATAGAAAATTTTCGGGGCGAATGTTCACCCTTTGGTGAAATTAAGGGGTTTTAAATTTTTAGTGGGCGAATATTTTGTATCATAGTACATTTTTACAAATCACCTCAAATAGCCCACCTTGTTTTAAGGGAGAGGGTAAAAAAGGTAAATTTAGCCCTTGAAATTAGGAGTTACAACCTTCCATTCGCCCATTTTCAAGAATAGGTTTTATTTAAGTGAATCCTATGGGCCAAAGGCCCAAATACCATATTTATAAAAGAGGTATTGTAAATTAATAAAAATATAAATAAATGAGAGGTATGGTAAATAAATAAAGCATTTTTTATATTTACTCCATAAGTCACCTTATATACATGCAAGGGTGTAAACAAATAAAAATATAAGTAAAGTGGAGGTATGGTAAATAAATAAAACATCTTTCTATACTTACTCAAAAGGTATGGTAAATAAATAAAAATATAAATAAACTAGACGCATGGTAAATAAATAAAAACTCTTTTTATATTTAGTCCATAACCCTCGTTCTATTTATGAAGGCTCAAGAAAGAGGTTTTATTTAAGTGAATCCTATGGGCCAAATACCATATTTGTAAAAGAGGTATGGTAAATTAATAAAAATATAAATAAACAAGAGGTATGGTAAACAAACAAAACATTTTTTTATATTTACTCCATAAGTCACCTTATATTTACGAACAGTCAAAAAATGTTTTATATTTAGGTGAAACCTATGGGCAAAATACTATGGGACAAATACCATGGACTAGATTGTTATTAATACCATGCAAAAAGACATTATTAACCCTAATATTAGTATTAATAAAAATAAAAATGGCACAAGGTATTGACCCATGGTATTCACCAAAATGGCATATGGTATTGACCCATGGTATTCACTTGGAATGTAGCCTATTTAAATGGGGGAATTAAACCAAGATAGATCAATATTTACTCTGGAACTACTAACCCCCGAGAGGTATCAAATATCGTGATATGCAAACTAGCATAGATTGAAAAAATATTCGATCCCTCTCGGGGCTTGGTGGATCAAGAGTAAAAATGGATGTTGTAATTTAATGTATGTTAAACATTTTAGCTTGGTTAAATAAAAAATAAAATAAAAATCAACTATTAGTTTTATTAATTTTTATAAATTACTAATAGTAATTTTTAAGCTCTAGGTTTATGATAACCCATGGTATTGACCCATGGTAATACTAAGATCTTACAAGATTTTATAATTGAGTAAAATATTCACCATGCCTGGTGAAAGATTCGCCAAAAAATTATATATACATATTATATTATTGATAAAATCGCCTTTCATTTTTCCTATATACCATGGAAATTCGCCCATTTATTATACATATAAATTTAGGGGGGGTTCTTAAAATTTTCTCTGGCTTGAACAAACCCAAACTAGGAACAACAATACTATTGTCCCTAGTGGAGTTGCCAATTCTATTTAGGGATTAATTGCCCTAGGGTCTTGGGTTATCTACAAAGAAAAACAAGCATTCCACACAGCAATGATGGTAATATATACAAACTACACAAAGAAAGGTGCACCTGAGGGTCCTTCATTTGGGAAGATCTAGCCAAGGTCCAAACCCTCTTGGAGTTCCTTTCAATCCTTCAACCTACAAAACAATCAATTCCAGAAAGCACAACAGTATATTGACCAAGCATCATAAAGAAATCATCTTCATAGCATATTGAAAGGTAGTTAGTTATACAATTAAAACAACCATTCATATGTGAATCATAACATTGATATCATAAACATGAAGAAGATTTATATCGAGAACAAGACAAGTGTTTCTTTTATTATAGATATCTAAAGTATAGAAATGAATGATTTCACCTGAGTCTTCCTTTCGTAGGCTCCTAAAGTGCAAAAGCCTATGCCTACCTTGCCCCATAGAACACCCTACATTTCTGACCCACTTTCCCACACCTAAACTACCTAGCTCCCCATGATCTGGCAAAACCCCTACAAAATCCAATCAAAACATTCGTGCTTTTATACCTAACCTACAAAATTTTACCTGATCCAGTCATCTTGATTGAGATCCTTACGAAGAGAGCCCTATCCTGACCTAGTAGGGCTAGCTACTTGGCTAAGCTTGGTTTGTGGTTACCCTAGCATTGCCTCCCTTCAGCCCGAGGTCAATCTAGGTGATAACAGATCTCATAATGAATAATTGACCTAGTATAGATGCATAACTATAACCATGATAATTCATACATAACAACATACAGACAATGGCATTCATAACAAACACATATATAAAGAACATGTATGCATGATGAACACATACCAACCAAAAAATCATCAACTCCTACATGGAAACACTATTGTAACAATGACTACCACCATGCATACATAACAACCACATATATATCCTTCATGCATGCATGGAAAATACATTAAGCCAATCTAGTCCAAGAGTTGAACCATGCCCTGATACCTCTCTATAATACCCCCCTGCCACATTTACCCAAGCTAATCGGTCAACTAGGGTAAACACGTGATGAAGAGTTATTATTATGTGATTCAACTCCCCGTGTATAGTTAAGGAAGTGGAACCAACAAAACAAAACCAATCTGACATTTCTTAGGAACTACAGAACCTTCAAGAGACAACCAACCTTTTCAGGTGCCCAACGCCTGAGACAACTTGTAATTTTGTTGAACTAGGCCCCTAGCCACTCCCATGAAAATCTATGCATGTGACTGAGACCCTCTAGTTGATTCCACATTAAGGCATGCATGTGACTGAGACCCTCCAGTTGATTCCATAGATAGTATGATTATTTGTTGGTTGAAGAAAATGTGTATAAGGATATATGTGATTGTTATTGTAAATATCGAAATGAGTTGTGTTATAGAGCTCCAGTGAACGGTATGATTGTCATGTTTTCAACAACAGTCATTGTAAATACTGCAACCAGCTTTGTTATAAATATATGTGGGAAATATATTTTTTTTTCAACAGTCTTGCTAGTCATATTTATCATACCAAGGACGATGTTCCCTCAAGAGGGAGGGTTTTGTAACATCCCTAGTCAAAATACATGTAATAAAGTTAATAAAGGAAAAATAAGACCAATGTCATGGGGCACATATTCCAAGTTGGATGTTGGGGAAGACATCCTAGTAGGTGTTCATTTGGTTTATTATGGTTAGGGAAATTAGCAAAGGTAATGGTAAAGGCTTTGGAAAGGCAAAGTGGAATTAATTGGAATTTTATTTATGAAAACAATGGAAATTAGGATAAAAGGAAGGTGAAAGGTCACAGGTTGCATGTGAGGAGGAAAATGAAGGAAAAATAATGGAAAATGAAGAAAATAGAGGCCTCATTGATAAAAAGGCTTCTCATGATCATTTCATAGCATTTTGACAGTTTTTGGGTGGAGCTCCCTTTCCATTATCTCTCCAACACACTTACAGAATTATTGGAGCACTCTATCACCAGAGGAAAGAGAGAGAAAGAAAAGGGAAGCAGAGATCGAGTAAGAAAGACTTGAATCAAGTGGCTATAGTGGGAATACTTGCTAGTATTGAGTTGCATGTATGATTTCCTCGCTAGTTTTGGCATTCAGGGTACATGCATGTGTGTATTTTGTTCTCTTGTTGTCATTGGAATGGGTTTTTCTAGTTGTGGCAATGGTTTTCAGCTTTGATTTTCCATTTCCAGATAACCATGGTGTGATGGGGTTCTCCTATTTTGGTTGAAGTGTGATTGTCTGATGGTTTTCAAAATTGAGTGGGGTGGTTGCAAGGGAGAAGCATAAGGCCTAAGAATCCCTGGATTGGTGATGGTGGGATTGCAACAAAGCCTGATTTTGTATGCCCTTGATAGGCCTAGGAATCCTCGACTGACGAATGGAGGGATATATGATAAATCCTAGAGAGTGGAGCCTTATTAGGCATAGGTATACTTGGGTAGTGAATGATGGCATATACTATAAACCCTAGAGGTGGAGAGATCTGGAGGCATCCACACTTGTATAGGCCTAGTGAACATTGGACCCGTATATGGTGGGATTGCGATAAATCCTGCTAGTATATGTTTCTTGTTTGGGCCTAGGAATCCATTGGTGGGATTGTGGTAAAGTTTAATTGTATAGATGACGCCTTTGACCTAGGAATCCATTGGTGATTGGAGTAAATCCCGAGGAATCCCTTGTTGTTTTTTTGTAAGTCCCACATTCATGCTCCGAATATATCATGGGGGTGATAGGTTGAAAGAAATATTTGGTTCAACCCAATCTATGGTCGGGTGATATGTGGAAGTCCCCGGCCTGGTTTTGTTTTGAATATGTTAATAAGATTTATTTTCCTCTTGTGTTTTATGTATAGATGTACTTGTTAATGTGTTGTTTTAATGGTTGTTCTATTATTGTTATTTTGTTGGTTATATGTTGGTTATAAGCATGGTGTTGGGTGTTTTAATTATCTGTTAAATCACTGTCATCTAATTTCTCAACTCGGTGGTTTCATAAACTTAGAAGCAAACCAAAATATATGGGACCGCAGATGAGACTGTTGTAGGAGGTTTGTTTAGAATGGAAATAAAGAATGGAAATGCATATTACAAATAACTTCTAAAACTAAAAAGTTTCTAGTTCAAGATGCATTAAGAAAAGGAAGAGGCTCCCAATTTAGGAGGTCCTCGTTGTGCTTCCCCACAGTGCTTTCCTCAAGAAGAGAAACTAAAGAGTAGTAGTATGTTATTTATATAAAACAAGAGAAGAGGCTCCTAACCTAAGAAGTCCTAGTTGTCCTTCCTCATAGTTCTATTCCAACAACATTACCATTGCATAAACTCAACAATAACTTGAAATAAAGAAAAGGAAATGAACTTTAATTATTGTTCAGACCAAAGAGAAGGAGATCTTAACTTAAAATCTTGGTTTTTCCCTCATATGTTGATTACAACTCAACTAAAATGCATTCTTAAACATCAAAAATCAAGAATTTAGAAATAACTTGAAACTAGAAAAAGAGAATTAATTTTAGTTATTACTCATATCAAATAGCAAGAGAGCCTAACATAGACCCTTGTTTGTCCTTTCACATGCTGATAAGATTTAAACTAAAATTCATTCATTAATAATGAAAAATCTTCAAACATCTAAGTAATTGAATGAAAATAAAATCTATAATGAAATAAAATGTTTCTTTGATCCTTTTAAAGTGAGATAAATTCTCTTAAGAACAAGATGACAAACTATTCCATAAATTCATATACTACATTAAGACAATTTATATCTAAAACTATAGAAATAAAACTTTATTCTATTCCATCATAAGTTAGGATACATGCTCCAAGAGTCCTCCCTTTGGAATGGAGGAGGTACTCCTATTTATACAAAGACATAAGCAACTAACTCATTAATGGAGATCCACTAATCCCTCCTAGATCCACAAATCCTTGATATGGTTACAGCCAATATGAGACCCATATTCCTTTATCCATGATTTTTCTCCATGAGATATGCTTGACCCCTATCCTAAATCTCCTTCAAATCTTCAAGAGAATTCGAATTTGAGTCTTGGAGACCACATAAGAGTGTCTTGAAACCTTCCAAATCACCTACACATGTCACCAAACTCATTCCATCTTTAGGTATAAGAAAATACATGTTATATTTCTAAATTTTAATCATAAATTCATTTTAAATACATAAAATAAATAATTTTGGAAAAATGAAAATATGAACCCATATGGTAATGGAAATATAATGATAATGTGATGAAATGAGATGACAAAATGAGGAAAAGGTGAAAATGGAGTGCAAGTGTATGCTAATTTGGCATCCCAACATACCCCCCAACTTAAGTTATTGCATGTCCTCATGCAGTCTATTGCATTGATTTACTTTAATCATGATTTGATATTTTGAGTTTTCTTCCTTTTATATGAACTTTGGCTGATGTTAATTCTTCTTTCATCTTCGCATAACCATTTGATAACTTTGACTCTTTTGCAAAGTGTCATTTTCAAAAATATTTGATTGCAACATATTATGGTGGTCTGGTTGTAGGTGTAAGGGATAATCATTCAAATCATGAAACGATCTCCTCAAGTGCAGGTGGAAGTTCTTCTTCTATTTCCCTTGGAGTTTCAGTCATCCACCTCCAAACTTAGATATTCTACTAAAACAATGGAATTGCTAAATTTTCCCAGAAAATAGAAATCTTCACTTACCTGGAACCGAAGGGAATTAACACACCATTGAAAAATTTCTTGGATCTGTCTTTTCCACAGTCCTCTACCTCTCTCATGGAACCAAAAGAAAACAAAGCTCCATCATATAATTTGTCAGGTCTAAAATCTGGATTAACCAACGTATACTTTTACCACAAGACCACCATTGGATTTCGGCCTCCACAATGGACAGTTAAGATCATCTGGACTTCAATGGAATTAAGCCACAATTGAATTGTTCATCGAGTCCAAAAATTTTATTAACCACTGTTCACTTTTCCATGTGATATCATTGGATCTCGCTCCTCTAATCAGACGACCCAAATCAACTACACTATTAGCCCAGTTTGATAAAATATCAAGTCCGGTTTTGGGTTAAATCTCGACACTGATTTGCACGTGACTGTTGTAGGTCTAACAATTTTGTCGATCGGATGTTTCTAGGCTTATTTCTTAGGCTCTCTCATCCTTTCTCAGGTTTTCCTCCATTTCGCGAAGTATTTTCCTTCTGCCAAGCATTTTCCTTCCGCGAAGTTTAGATTGTGTTAAACTATATTTCTTTTAAACATATCATGATTATCCTAATACACAAAAATAAAGATTTAATCATGATAAAACAAAGTTATACTATCAACCTCGAATTCTAAAGGCCAAACTAGAAATTAACAATACACAAAGATATTTCGAAGAAATCCAAGCCTCTAAGATTTAACCTTTCATGCATAAGATACATAGAGATATAGAGATATTCCAATTATTTTATAGTCTAATTCTCCATAACCAAAATCTAGCCAAATCCTCTTACAATAGTTCAAAACTTACATAAATACTTTACATCAAACAATCTGATCCTCAAATAATGGATTGAATCTGTCTAATCCTAGATAAATACCTAACTTGCTTGATATTCTCCTCGAGAATCTCAACTAAGTCTAAACTACTTGGATTAATTATAAAATCATTCAAATACCTATATTCTAGCTCAATTCCTATCTAGAAAACTTTGTAAATTGATAGCTAAAGGATCCCATTCCTTTGCTTGTAAACTTTTTTTGGATTTTTTGAATAAAATGAAGCCTTTTGTCTTTCAGCCTCATGCTCCTACATTAGACACCTAAGCAAAAAATTCTTCATGGGCTCCCATCCATGAACTACTTGAATCTCTGAAGAAAAATCTTCTCCTAGAACACTCCTCATTTTAGCTTTACCCAAATCTCTCAATTCAAACACTCCTCTTGGGTACATTCCATAAACTATATGGAATGGACTCTACCCTGTAGTCCTATTAGGAGAATCATTATAAGCATATTCAGCCTATGCCAAAACTTGATCCCACTGTTTTGGATGATCACCTGCAAGGCTTCTCAGAAGATTACCCAAGCTTTTTTTCACAACTTCAGTCTGCCCATCAGTCTGAGGATGACATGCAAAATAGAAACTCAGTTTAGTACCAAATTTCTTCCACAAATTCATCCATAAATTACCAACAAATTTGGTATCTCTGTTTGAAACAATGCTCTTAAGTAACCCATGAAACCTTAAAATTTCCTTAAAAATAAGTTAGCAACGTGAGTAGCATCACTGGTTTTATAACATGGAATAAAATGTGCCATTTTTTAAAATCTATCAATTACTACATAAATCGAATCATGTCCCCTTTTAGTTTTTGGAAAACCCAAAACAAAGTCCATACTTACCATATTCTAAGGCCTATCTGGAATAGGTAATGTAACATACAAACCTATGTTTTTGCTCCTTCCTTTTGCATACTGACAGTCTTTACAATTCTTTACATACTTTTCTACTTCATCTCTCATCTTCTTCCATAAATAAAACCAGTTCAACTATTCATAAGTCTTGTCTCCACTAAAATGTCCTCTAAGTCCACCACTATTTTTCTCCTTGAACAAATTTCTCTCATAGGACAATTTGGTATGCATAATCGATTTCTTTTAAATAACAGTCCTTCATGCATGAAATAATCTAGCCACTTACTTCTATCTAACAAAGCAGGAGTTCTACAAGCTTCAAATTCCTCTTTAAAATCTAGATCTTTCTGATATAATTCCTTAAGAAAATCAAAACCCAACACTTGAATTTGACTTTCTTGCTCTAAAATGTTTTTTCTATTTAAGGCATCTGCTACTTTGTTTGATTAACCAATTATATGTTTTAACACAAAATTAAAACTTTGAAGGTATTTTACCCAATTTGCATGCTTTTGGTTAAGCTTTGGTTGTTGCATAATGTCCTATAATGCATGGTTATCTGAATACAATATGAAATGCTTAGACATCAAGTGATGTCTCCACTTCTTCAAAGATTGCACCACTGCATAAAACTCCTTGTCATAAGAAGAATATTTCTTCTTTGACTCTTTCAGTTTCTCACTGAAATAAGCTACAAGTCTGTCCTCCTGACTTAATACAACTCTAATGGCTTCTCCATTGGCATCACACTTCACTTGAAAAGGTTTATTAAAAATCAAGAAAAATCAAAATAGATTTTTCAGTAATATTTCTCTTCAATAGTTGGAAGTTCCTTTCTGCTTCAACTATCCATTTAAATGGTTGCATGTCCTTCTTTATAGTGTCAATAATTGAAGCATTGATCTTAATAAAATTTCTTATGAATTCCCTATAAAATATAACAAGACCATGAAAACTTCTTACCTCAAAGACACTTTTTGGTGAAGGCCACTCCATGATTGCCTTGATCTTCTTAGGATACATCTTTAACCCATCGATAGAAACAACAAAACCCAAATACACCAACTCCTCCTTCATGAATGAACATTTCTTCAAATTTAACAATAACTTCTCTAGTTGTAGCCTCTATCAGACATAATGCAGATGTCTTACATGTTCCTCTTTTGATCTACTGTAAACTAATATATCATCCAGATATACTATTACAAATTTACCTATAAATTCTTTCAAAACTTCATTCATGAGTCTCATAAATGTACTCGGAGCATTTGACAACCCAAAAGGCATTACATCCATTGATACAATCCTTCATTTGTCTTAAAAGCAATTTTCCACTCATCCCCTTCTCTAATTCTGATTTGATGATAACCACGTTTTAAATCTAACTTTGTAAAATATCTTTCTCCACTCAAACAATCCATCAAATCTTCAATTATAGGTAAAGGAAATCTGTACCTAATTGTTATCTTATTGATTTCTCTTGAATTAGTGCACATTCTCCAGCCTCCATCTTTCTTTGGGCTCAACACTGTTGGCACTGCACAAGGACTCAAACTCTCTCTAATTAGTCCCTTGTCTTATAGTTCCTAAACTTGTTTCCTAATTTATTCATTTTCTGTGGGAGTCATTCAGTAAGCTGCTTTATTACGTAGATTCGCTCCTTGAATCAAATCTATATGATGGCTAATTTTTCTAATGGGTGGTAACTCATCAGGTAAATCATCTACAATGATATCATAATAACTATGAAACATCTCTTGAATTTCAATTGGTAAATTAGAAACTTTATTGGAAGTTATTATTACCTTGGGTTTGCAAACTAATGCAAAACTTGTCTCATCTTTCTCCATCTGTTGCAAGTACTCCTTTCCACTTAGCAAAAGGGTCTTTGGATCAAGTTTCCTTGATGCATCCTCTTCTTCCATAGGCAACAATGTATGATTGACACCATCTTTTCTAAATTTGTATGTGTTATTCTTTCCATCATGCATAGCTCCTCTGTCATACTTCCAAGGCCTTCCCAGAAATATGTAACACACATCCATAGGCATCACATCACACATAATTGTGTCTCTGTATTTGCCCAACTGCAACTCCACTTCACACTAATCATTCACTATCAACTGATACCCCTTTTGAAGCCATGACACCTTGTAAGGTGTTGGGTGTTTCTTTGTCTTCAATTTCAATTTATCCACCACTTCTGTGGAGGCCAAATTATCTGTACTACCACTATCAATTATCATTTGACAACACTTCCCTTGAACCTTGCACACAATCCTAAAATAGGTCTTTCTTTCTGTTGGTTCAACAATTTCCTTAGTTGGCTTTAACAAAACTTTGTTAAATATCATAGATTTCCCTTTCTCTGGTACATTTTATTCTTCTATTACCTTTAATGCTTCCTCTTCAGTCTTAGCAACAATTGTATTCCTCTTATTCATTCCTATGTTTTCTGGGCACTCATAGGCTATGTACCCCAGCTTGTTACATCTATAACATCTGACTTCTCTTCCTCTGCCTCTGCCTACTCTTCCGATGGAAAAACTCCCTCTGCCACTTGCATCACCTCCTGTGGGTGCATGCTGACTTGAGCTGCTACTAGCGCCATCTCTAGGTGCTGTAGACCTTCCTCTACCACCTTGACTTCCGCTTCCTTGGAAAGTACCAGTATTTCTGGCAGACTGCTTCCTCATGAGTTTTTCTTCAACCTTCAATACCATCTGATAAGCCTCTTCTAATATTTTAGGAGACAGTACACTTATCTCATCTTGGATCTCCATTCTGAGACCACTCACATATCTTGCAACCTTCTCATCTATATCTTGGATTTGTCCTGCTCTTTGTTGCGTCCCTATAATACTATTGATTACCCCATTACTATTGTAGTTGTACCCCTTATTAATATTGTTGTGCCCCTATTGCCCCCATATTGTTATTACTGTTCCCCATAGAATCCCTCTATTGTTATTTTTGTGGCTTTATATTATTATTGTTAGGTCGGCTGGGTTATATTGTGACTCCTTAGACTCCTATATTAGAAAGGAGGTTTTGTCATTTGTATCATCCAAGAATTGTTCATTTATGTAATGTAAAGGAGGTTTCCCCCTTGAAGAGGCTAAATTCTAAGGCGTTGATCTATCTTTTCTATCTTTTCTTGAGTTGGTTCATAACATTTGGTATCAGAGCTTTGGATTCTAGGGTTTTGTTGCTCCAAACAGGTCATCGTGGCATTTTCACAATAACATTTTTTCTACAACGTTTCAGAAGCTAAAAAGCAAACCTATTTGAGAATACATCGTGCTAAATCCTGGGTCCAAATTTCAGAGCGTTTTGCGCTATATGTGTGGAGATATGATCTGAGGAAGTTGGTCTTTTTTGAACACTCCTAAATTACATTCCAAACAGGTGACCTAGGGAAAATCATCATAATTTTTTCTCTAAGCATTGGATTGAAATTTCATAAGAAGGTGCAGATAGAGGACGGACTGTAGTTTCGTGTATATATTTTTTAGAGCCAAAAGGCGAAACAGGAACTCGTGACACATCGTACAAATTTTCCCTATTGAACTAGTCCATAATCAGGTCACTGCGGGAGATTTCACATAACTCTTCCTTGGAGAATCCAATTTGGATCAGACTAGTGGCATTAGAAAGAGGACACAAAGGGCTACTGCAGGTCACAATTTTAGAACTGGATTATTTGAATGTATAGAGATACAACAGAGGAAATATGAAGCTCCTACAAAGTGAAAAAAGGTGTGTAGATTCTTTTAAATTTTTTCTTAAGATTGGTTTGAAATTTATTTTGAAGGAATTCAAAGGGCATAGTAGAGCATTATTATCAGTAACTAATTCCCCGAGGAAAGAAAATGCAAACACCTAGTAAGGAGCCTGAAAGCTCTAGCATGACTCATGAAGAAGAGGAAGAAATGCTACATGATATATCAAAATTAC
>APFE030784072.1:138516-150262 GCA_000404065.3 Pinus taeda | reverse complement strand
TTGGATATTCATTCACGATATCATCAAATAAAAATGAAGACTGAAGACATTCAAAAAACAACATTTAGAACTCATGAGGGTCATTATGAATTTTTGGTCATGCCTTTTGGCCTTACCAATGCACCTTCAACATTTCAAGGGTTGATGAATTCAATTTTCAAACCATTCCTTAGAAAATTTGTGTTAGTATTTTTTGATGATATACTAATCTACAACAAGTCTTGGAAGGATCATGTTGAACATGTTGACAGGGTGCTGCAACTATTGGAGGAGAAACAATTATATGCAAAAAGATCCAAATGCTTCTTTGGAGTCCAAGAGGTGGAATATCTGGGTCATATTGTATCTCATGAAGGAGTTAAGGTAGACCCTAGCAAAATTAAAGCCACTAAGGAATCGAAAATCCTCACATCCATAAAGCATCTACGAGGATTTCTCGGGTTGACAGGGTATTATCGCAAGTTTGTTAAGAATTATGGAGGAATAGCAACACCTCTAACAACATTATTGAAGAAAGATTTAGTTCATGGACTCCGGAAGAAACAAAGGCCTTTGAACATCTTAAACAGGCAATGTGCCAAGCACTGGTCTTAGCTACACCGGACTTCACAAAAACCTTTATTATGGTATGTAATGCTTCAGGAAATAGAATTGGTGTTGTTCTAATGTAAGATGAAAGACCCATTTCTTTTGAAAGTCGTCCAATCAAGGGAAAGTTTTTACACAAAGCTATTTATGAGAAGGAAATGTTGGTAATACTCCATGCACTTAAGAAATGGCGATCCTACCTAATGGGAAGACACTTCAAGGTAAAAATGGATCATGATAGCCTTAAATACTTTTTAGAACAAAGATTATCCTCTGAAGAGCAGAAAAAGTGGGTCACAAAGATGTTGGGTTAAGACTTTGAAATCATCTGCAAAAAAGGGAAGCAAAATGTGGTGCCAGATGCACTCTCAAGAAAGGATGAGGATGTGGAAGCATTGTTGTGCGCCATTTCTATTATCCAACTAGATTGGATAAATGAATCAAGGGAGGAATGGAAGAATGATGAAGAAGTGTGGGCACTTATTCGCAAATTACAACAAGATTCCAGTACGTGTTATACATTTAGCTGGAAAAATGATTGTTATGGTACAAAGATTGCTTATACCTCTGTAAGAATTCCTAGCTAAAATAAAAGATTCTTATGGAATTTCACCTTCTCCCTTAGGAGGGCACTCAGGATTTTTAAAAACTTACCACAGGGTTAAGAAGGAATTTTTTTGGGATGGCCTTAAACCAGATATTCAAAAGTTTGTGGCAGAATGTTTGGTTTGCCAACAAAATAAATTTGAAACAATTAAGACACTGGGTTTATTACAACCTTTATCCATTCCAAGCCAATGTTGGGAGGAGGTTTCAATGGATTTTATCATAGGTTTACCGAAGTCTGAGGGAAAGAGTGTCATCATGGTGGTAGTTGATAGGCTTACCAAGTATGCACACTTTTGTGCATTATCACCTCCATTTAAAGCCAGTATAGTTTCTACTGCATTTATGGAAACAATTCAAAAGCTACATGGAAACCCAAAGATTATTGTAAGTGACAGAGATCCCATTTTCATTGGAAATTTTTGGACATAATTATTTTCTTGTCTTGGTACTCAGTTAGCTGATAGCTCATCTTATCATCCTCGATCTGATGGGCAAACTGAGATAGTAAACAAATGTTTGGAAGGATATCTTCATTGCTTTGTAACTTATAAACAGACACAATGGGTCAAATGGTTGCCTCTAGCTGAATGGTGGTATAACACTTCCTTCCATACAACAACAAAAATGACCCCATTTATGGCACTTTATGGGTATCAACCACCATCCATCACATCATATTTAAGAGAAAATTCTAAGGTTCAAGCGTGGAACATCACATCGAGCATCAACAACAAGTCCTCCAACTCTTAAAGGATAACCTTGTGTTGGCACATAATAGAATGAAACAAGAGGCAGATCAACATCGCAGCGAAAGAAGTTTTGATGTAGGTGATTGGGTATTCCTACGGCTAGAACCATATAAGCAAATGTCCCTCAAGCAAGATAAGAAGGATAATAAATTATCACCAAAGTCTTATGGTCCGTACAAGCTGTTGCAAAAGATTGGTACTATGGCATACAAATTGGAGCTTCCTGCAGCTTCTCAATTGCACCCAGTTTTCCATGTTTCATGTTTAAAAAAGGTTAGAGGCGAAAAAATTCCAGTTCAAACAATATTTCCAGAACTTGACGAGGAAGGAAAAATTATATTGGAATCGGAAGCAGTCACAGAAACAAGAACTCGACAGCTACGAAATCAATCAATTTCGGAGTATCTTATCAAGTGGAAGAACTTATCTACTGAAGATTCCACATGGGAGGATGAGAATGTTATACAGAAGTATCCAGAACTACTCAAGTGTTGAGGACAACACTTTTTTTGAAGGAGAGGGGCATGTTGGGTCCCTATAATATTATTGAGTACCCCATTACTATTGTAGTTGTACCCCTTATTAATATTGTTGTGCCCCTATTTCCCCCATATTCTTATTATTGTTCCCCATAGAATCCCTCTATTGTTATTTTTGTGGCTTTATATTATTATTGTCAGGTCGGCTGGGTTATATTGTGACTCCTTAGACTCGCATATATAGAAAGGAGGTTTTGTGATTTGTATCATAGAAGAATTGTTCATTTATGTAATGTAAAGGAGGTTGCCCCCTCGAAGAGGCTGAATTCTAAGGTGTTGATCTATCTTTTATATCTTTTCTTGAGCTGGTTCATAACACTCTTATATTCACTTTTTAGAATTCGTCTATGTATTCCTTTACTGTCATAGACCTCTATCTAAGATTCTGCATTTGTCTAAATAACATTCGCTGATAATCACTTGGAAAAAACTTACTTTTTAGCATTGCCACCATTATGTTCCAGTTCTTAATTGGTTGTTTACCAAGTCTTCTTCTTTCTTCTTGCACTCCATTCCACCAAAGTCCTACATGTCCTTTCAGTTTTGTGATAGAAAACTTTAGTTTCTTTCCTTCTTCTATTTCTTCATAATCAAAGAATTTCTCCATGTCATTAATCTAGTCTATCAATTCTTTAGGGCTTAAGCTTCCTGTATAAATTGAAACTTCAAGTCTGGACTTGGATGTGGATCTCAATATTGACTTAAAGAGTCTCATTTCAAGAGTTACATCTGCCGGTTCCTCTTCTTCTGCAGCTCCAACTTCAGGTTCACTGACATATCCAACATCCGCATCTCTTCTCATTTCCATTACTTCCAATCTAGCTTGCATTTGTTGCTTAGCTTCCAACATTTCAACATTTGCAACTAGTCTTCCTCTTCTTCAACCACCACCTCTTCCTCCAACTCTGAAATCAATGTTCGATATCCTTTTCTAGTCCTTGAGATCCTGTTCAGTGTCAGTAAGCTACTCTGATACCACAAATCGTGGTCTAGTTGCAGTTGTAAGGGATAATCGTTCAAATCCTGAAATGATCTCCTCAAGCACAGGTGGAAGTTCTTCCTCTATTTCGCTTGGAGTTTCAGTCATTTGCCTTCAAACTTAGATATTCTATTAAAACAGTCGAATTTCTAAATTTGGCCAGAAAATAACAATCTTCACTTACCCAGAACAGAAGGGAATTAACACCCTGTTGAAAAACTTCTCGGGTCCACCTTTTCCACAGTCCTCTACCTGTCTCTCGAAACCAAAAGAAAACAAAGCTGCAAATTTTAATTTCTCGGGTCTAAAATCTGGATTAACCTGCATATACTTTTACCACGTGACCATCGTTAGATTGCAATCTCCACCATGGACGGTTATGATCATCCGAACTTCAACAGAATTAGGCCACAGTTGAATTTCTCATTGGGTCCAAAAATTGTATTTACCACCATTCAATTTTCCATGTGATATTTGTTGGATCTCGTTCCTCAAATTTAATGAGCCAACTCAACTGCACTATTAACTAAGTTTGATAAAATATCTTGTCTGGTTTTGGGTTAAACCTTGATGCTAATTTGCATGTGACTACCTTAGATCGAACAATTCTGTCGATCAGACGGTTCTAGATTTCTTCTTAGGCTCTCTGCTTTTATCGGGTTTTCCTCCGTTCCGCTAAGTATTTTCCTTCTGCCAAGTTTAGACTATGTTAAACTTTATTTCTTTTAAACATATTCCGATTATCCCAATACACAGAAATAAAAATTTAATTGTGATAAAACAAAGTTATATTATCAGCCTCAAATTCTAAAGGCCAAACTAGAAATTAACAATACAGAGAGATATTTTGAAGGAATCCAAACCTCTAGGATTTAACCTTTCATGCATAAAATACACAAAGATACAAAGATACTCCAATTATTTTACAGTCTAATTCTCTATAACCAAAATCCAGCGAAATCCTCTTACAATAGTTCAAAACCTACATAAATACTTTACATCCAATAATTTGATCCTTAATCAATGGATTGAATCTATTTAATCATAGATAAGTACCTAAACTGGTTGATATTCTCCTCGAGGATCTCAACTAATCATAGATAAATACCTAAACTGCTTGATATTCTCCTTGAGGATCTCAACTAAGTCTGAACTACTTGGATTAATTACGAAATCATTCAAATACCTATATTATAGTGCAATTCATATCTAAAAGACTTTGTAAATTGACAGCTAAAGGATCTCATTCCTTTGCTTATAATTTTTTTTTGGATTTTTGGAATAAAATGAAGCCTTTTGTCTTTAAGCCTCATGCTCCTCCATCATATTACTTTGGTTGGTTCTTGTGTGGCAACCAACTTTTATTAGTATTGGTTCTTGTGTAACAATACTTTTGTTATTTTGGTGTTGCATCAAAAGACTTTGAAAACATTTAATCAACCATTCATTCTATGATCATCATTTTCAAAACATGTAACGTTTTGAATCATAATGCAATAGTAGTTGTTTGGAAAAGTATGTCGGTTATGATGGCATGTGTATAAAGGACATATACGACATATGAAAGGTGATAATGGAATATGAATGTGATATATATCCCCCTCCAACTAGAGATATGAAAATGGGAAAAAGGAAGTGAGGAACTTTCCAAAGTTACAATTTTAAGCATTTTAAGGAATTGCATGACTAAAAATTAGAAAACCACATACCTTCACTTACCCTCAATGTACATGAGTTTTGGATGCTAAAGAGTGTGGTTGCTGATGTTGTTGGATCATGGAGTATGTAAACAAAGGAATTTGGATCTTCTTCTTTGTTCGCTTTGCCGATGACAAGGTTTGAATCTTTATTGCTGCTATAACAAATTCAATTGTTGCATACTGTTAAAATGATATAGTCTTTAATCGTTACAACACCCAATGGTACAATTCTAATCATGTGAATAAATGTTTCGATTTCAAGCATGAAGAGAAGTCATTGGATTACCGACCATTGATGTGTGTCATTAACCAATGTGAGGCAACTCACCAATAATGTCAATGAGTGCCAAGGTACCTAAGTACATCTTGTGAAGGGTGAATAGATGAGCTGATGTCGAGCCACTTGCAAGATCCAACGATCAACGGAAATTGGTGTATTCCTGTGATTGCTGGTGAGAGATCCTATCATTAAGGCATACAAGCCTCAAGGTACTACTAAGGACTCTAGCCTTGAACCTAGATAATGCTTTGATGTCGATGGGCCAAGACTTGTTAGAAGGGAGGCCTTAAGAAATCCTCCATCATCTAACTCGAGCATGAAACAATAATTTTGAAGGATTATGGATGAGAAATTTTGTAGTGGATCAAGGTTTATTTACAACAATGAAAAGGAAATGAATGAATCAGCTTTGTAGAGGAGCTTAATGTTTTTATTGATGGGATACGGGTTAGTGAAAGTGAGGCAGGAAAATGGCTGTGAAGGAAAATTTGTTGACTGAAAAAGTGAGAATGAAATGAAGGTTTTATTTACTAAAAAAGGAGGAATGCAATGATGAATGTAAAGGGAAATGAGGTGAATGTTTTATTCACTAAAGAAGCATGGATGCAATGGATACACTTGCATCTGAAAGGCTTGCAAGTGATGGATCTAATTTGACATGATGTGCTCATGCATTGATGTTTGTTGTTGCTTTGATCATTTTCTTATGAAAGAAATGTGGTCTCTGAGAGGCTTTTCAATTATTTGATAGATATGATGACATTCTCCCCCTTGGCTTACCCAAAAGCATGTCCTCATGCTTGAAATGGGGTCTTTAAAAGATAATGTTTGCTTGTGGTAATTTGTTTATCTTCTTGGAACCTGCAAAAAATTAATACATTTTCTACAATTAAATTTAAGTTTATCATAAGAGAGAGGTAATCAATATCTCTATTTATGACATTTACAAAAAAAAACTGAGAATTGGTACTAATAAAACAAATTCATGAGAGAATAACTGAAAGAATTTATACATGTGTCGAAACTAGTGCCTCATTTTATCTGTTATATCTTGTCAGCAATTTCTTAGTTCTTTAAATGTTTCAAATCCTAATGATGTATTTGTCATTATGTAGATCTCGTCGATATCTTTCCGATGATGCTTGAATCGTTGAAATCCGATGTCTTATGAGAAAGTTGTGCTTATTTGAAATTTGGGTTAAATAATGAAAATTGTCATAAGGTTTCTCAGTTGCAGGATTGCGCCCTTCCTGCATATAAAAATCTCGTCTATCTTCTTTGGCTGAGCCATGACATAAAATTTTCTAGTTTTTGATGTCCTTGGCTTCTGTACTTGGAAGACATAGAGAAACATGATCATATAAAATACTTTATGAAACAAAAATGCATGTCTACAGGATTCAATCTTCCATCTACAAGATTCTCTTCAAGGCATTTTGCAAAACAATAATCCTGTAGATGAAACACCCTTATGGTTCTTTATCTTGATCCATTTTCAATGTTGAAAAATGAGTTTCCAGATGGAGGGTGACTGTGTAATAGTGATGTGGCAGTGGGTGACATGGAAAATGGATGATGTGACATGTTCACTGTTTGACTGATGATGTCGCGATGAATGAGAAATATTGGCCAATGTTGTGCTGCCATGTGGTGGAAAATTTGTTGTTTAATTAATGTTGTGTCAAAATTGTAGAATAATTAAAAAATTCCAATTCCTACAAAATTTGAACTCATGACCTCCATTATGCAATTTGAAAAACTTACCAATAGGTCACAAATCACATTTATGAATTTAACAGAATTTTGGGAATTTTAATTATTCTAAAAATGAAAATTGAAATAACAGCTTGACAAGTGGCCAATCTAAATCCAAGATTTTTAGGAAAATATGATTCCAAAACATTTTCAAATCATTTTTCATATCTTTTGAATTCATCCTTTCCAATATTTTTAGGAAAATGGAATTCCAAAATATTTGCCAAATCATTTTTCATATCTTTTGAACTCATCTTTTTGAAAGTGGACTTTATTAACTAGTTTTTATTCTACAAAAGCTTGGGAAATGTTTATGATTTTTTTATACATTTTTTTTTGTTGTAGGTTGTAAGCATGGAGAGAAGATCATTTACGAAAATTTCTGCACTAAGAATATTTTTTTTTAATAATTTAATTTTTTATTATTTATTATTAGAATTTTTTTTTTATTAATTTTTTTTTTTTTAAATTATTGATTGATTTTTTTCTCTGCAGCTTGGCAATGTTGTTGGGTGGCTCTCCATGACTCAGTGGTTGGGCCGTTCGATGGTCATGGCCTTGGCCTTGGCTGTTGGCTGCATATAATTGAAAATCATTTTTTTATTCATGCAATCTATCAAATAAGGCTCCAAAGAACCTCGAAAATCTATCAAATGGTTATGAATTCTGGGGAAATTTCCACGTTAAACATAATTAGCCCCGTTCTGAGAAAAACATATGTTTTATATTTTTGAGATTTGTTTTCATTTGATCACAAAATGCATTTTAAAAACGACATTTTTAACCTCTGCGAATTTGGCCTCGAGAAAAACATATGTTTTATATTTTTGAGATTTGTTTTCATTTGATCACAAAATGCATTTTAAAAATGACATTTTAACCTCTGCGAATTTGGCCTCTGCTCGTAACTGCCAGGATATTTTTTATTTTTAATTTTTTAATTTTTAATTTTTTAATTAGGAGAATGCACAACTATCTTTCATTTTTTCAAAATCATACATAACATTTGCAGAAAATTTCATTTCATTGCTTCCATGAACTTTTATTTATTTATTAAAATTGCTTTATTCTCATTTTCGTTTTGTGGTTTTAAATTAATGTTTTATTTTCAAATCTGTTTTAAATAAGCAAATTTCTTTTTGTGTTTTTTTTTTAATTTACACTGGTTCCATTCACTTATATATATATATATATATATATATAATATATATATATATATATATATATATATATATATATAAAAAGAAACAAATAATGAAAGAGAAGAATCAATTTATTTTTTACAAACATATACTAACATGAAAATTGTTTTTCTAATCTTCCAAGTCACACAAACCATAGGAGGAGAGCATACTCAAGTTTAATTAGTTGATTCCTCTCTTTTACAAATTTGGATGCAAAACGTAAAATGAAAAGGATCGATCTCTTACCTGAAACTATCATTCTTCCACCTTCGCTTGTGCTCCTCGTTCACAATCGTTTGTTTTATTGCAAATTTTTCCTCCCAAGGGTTAGTAAATGTGAGACTCTTATTGTACCAAAAAATCACAAATTTATCCTAAAAATCACAAAAACTTGTTTTTTTATTTGTTATTCCTACTTTATTGAAAAGTAAATCAAACATTCTCTTAAGTATAAGAGAATTTCCAATGCATCCATTTGCGCAACAAGATCATGAGTAGACTCATATCTAAGTTTGAAAAGTAAACCCTATTGAGTTCTTGGACATGATCATAAAAACTAACTAGTTGAAACCAAATTTGAATGTGATCTTTAGATTTTTCATTTTCCTCAACTCTCATAGCACGAAGCTCTTCAGATCTTGTTTTTGCAATTGGAATTTTTTTTTTTTTTTTTTTTTTTTTTTAATGAATGGGGGTCCTTGATTTTAATGTTCTATGTTTTCTATATGCAAATGCAAATAAACTTAAACGAAAATTTCCTAAATTCATCTAACCCCAAATGAAAATGACCTTAAAAGAAATTGTTACCAAAACAATCCTCCCATCTTAGTTACATCTAAGTTTGCTTCCCTGGTGATGACGCCAAAATGTTGGGTGTTTTAATTAAATCCATGTCATTTAATTTGTCAACCTGAGGGTTTCGTAAACTTAGAAGCAAACCAAAATATATGGGGCCTCAGATGAGACTATTGTAGGAGGTTTGTTTAGAATGGAAATGCATATTACAAATAACATCTAAAACTAAAAAGTTTCTAGTTCAAGATGCAATAAGAAAAGGAAGAGGCTCCTAATTCAGGAGGTCCTAGTTGTCCTTCCCCATAGTATTGTCCTCAAGAAGAGAAATGAAAGAGCAGCAATAGGTGATGTATAGAAAGCAAGAGAAGAGGCTCCTAACTTAGGAAGTCCAGTTTGTCCTTCCTCATAGTTCTATTCCAACAAAATTATCATTGCATAAACTCAAAAATAACTTGAAATAAAGAAAAGGAAATGAAATTTAATTATTGTTCAGACCAAATAGAAGGAGAGCCTAACTTAGACTCTTGGTTGTTCCCTCATATGTTGATTAGAACTCAACTAAAATTCATTCCTAAGCATCAAAAATAAAGAATTTAGAAATAAATTGAAACTAGAAAAAGAGAATGAATTTTAGTTATTACTCATATCAAATAGCAAAAGAGCCTAACTTATACCCTTGTTTTCTTTTTTTCTTAAGTAAGAGTCAGTCCTTCTATTCATTTATTTGTATAAAATCGATTACATAATATACATAAAACCCAAGGTAGAATAGGGCCAAAGATTTGGCTATCACTTTCCGCCTTGGGACAACAGCCAACGGCTCGAGAACTAATCCTAGAAAGAAAAAAATTGTTCGACCTGTCATCTTAGATCCAATGGTCGAGGATCAAAACGACACTAAAACACGTGTCCCCGTAAAAACTAGAAATGGACCCAAATGTATGTTTTAACCCCGTACAAAAATTACCTGCATACGATTTCTAAATCACAGGAAAAATAAAAATGCGAGAGTATAACACATAAAACACGTATACATAGAGATTTCCCACTGGATCCCAAAATCGGGACTACCAGCTTGATTTTTCAT
Organism: Pinus taeda; assembly: GCA_000404065.3. Classification (NCBI taxonomy): domain Eukaryota; kingdom Viridiplantae; phylum Streptophyta; class Pinopsida; order Pinales; family Pinaceae; genus Pinus; species Pinus taeda. The sequence continues at coordinate 139,997 of APFE030784072.1, read as the reverse complement.
TATGTTCCTTTCAATGTTACAATACATATTTATACATGCTGAAGCATCCAATACCATGGACAGAAAACCATCGCGTCCAAAAAACATGTAAGAAAATCATGCACAAAACCATAGGTGGGTCCACCCAACCTAACATGGGGTCCAAAACCAAATTTTTCTGAGGCGCTGCCCCAGACCCCATAAAGTGGGGTTACGGGTACCCCTCAAACCCCTTGTTAACTATGTGGAAAGAATATAACACAACCCAACAATCTCCCACTTGTTGTTTTCTTTCCACAGGGGGGCACAATAGAGCTTAGTCATTTTTCCAGCCCTGAAACACCCATTGCTTCTCTACACCAAGAGAACTTCCCAGAGCTAACAGATTTTGTCAATGCATCTACAGTATTCTTCAAAGTGTCCACCTTTACCAGCAACACCTTTTTGTCTTCTATCATATCTCTCACAAAGTAATACTGAACATCAATGTGCTTTGTCTTTGAATGATAAGCAGGGTTCTTTGCCAAGAAAATTGCACTTTGGCTGTCACAGTCTCTCCTTATAGCTCCCTATACTAACCCCATACTTGAACACAATCTCTACAACCAAACTGCCTCCTTGCTTGCATGAGTGGCTGACATGTATTCTGCCTCTGTAGTTGATAGTGCCACTACAGATTGTTTCTTACTCATCCAACTGACTGCACCTCCAAATAGGTTAAACACATACCCACTTGTAGATCTTCTATGATCCATATCTCCAGCCCAGTCTGCATCAACAAAGCCATGAATATCCAACACTCTGTCCAATCCTAGTCTCCTTGGTAGCACAAACCATAATCACTAGAACCACGCGAATACCTGAAAACCCGCTTCACTGCTGTTCAGTGCTCCTGCCCTAGTTTTGACATAAACCTGCTCAATACTCCCACTGCATGTGCAATGTCTAGTCTAGTACAAACCATTGCATACATCAAGCTACCGACTACACTTGCATATGGAACACGGGACATGTCCTCTTCCTCTTCTTGTGTCTTGGGACACTGTTCAGCAAATAACCTCACACCTATAGGAATAGGAACCTTGACCGGTTTACTATCCTACATATTAAACCTCTGCAGTATTGTCTCGACATACTTCCTCTGGTTTAACCAGAACTTCCTCTTTACCCGATCTCTTTTAATTTCCATGCCCAAAATATAGTTTGCAGCACCGAGATCTTTCATGTCGAATTTGGAGGACAATTGGGTCTTCAAATCCTGGATAATTTCTTTGTCATTTCAAACCAGCAACATATCATCCACATACAAGACCAGATAAATAACACGGTCACCAATTAATTTAAAATACACACAGTGATCTACTTTGCTTCTGGTGAAGCCAAGTCCCCGTATAAATGTATCAAATTTTTGATACCACATCCTCGGTGACTATTTTAACCCATACAGAGACTTCTTTAACTTGCATACCAGTTCTTTCTTACCCTTCACCACAAAGCCTTCA
>APFE030784072.1:32425-137755 GCA_000404065.3 Pinus taeda | reverse complement strand
AAGTAACATGCAGTATCCACTGCCTCTGCCCAGAATTCCTGTCCTAACCCAACACCACTGAGCATGCTTCTTGCCCTTTCCATCAACGTCTTGTTCATTCTTTCTGGGACTCCATTTTGCTGAGGTGTATATGGAGTAGTCTTCTGTCGTGCTATACCACACTTCTTACAAAAGTCTTCAAATTCCTTGCTGCAGAATTCTCCACCATTATCTGTCCTCAGTACCTTTATCTTCTTCTCTGTCTGATTTTCCACCAGAGCCTTAAATTCTTTAAACCTGTCAAAGACTTCAGATTTCTTCTTAGGGAAATATATCCATGTATTCCTTGAGAAGTCATCTATAAATGATACATAGTACACAGACTTACCCAGTGATGGAACTTTCACAGGTCCAAACACATCACTGTGCACAAGCTCTAATATTTGTTTCATCCTCTTACCAACAGAGGGGAAACTCACCCGATTATGCTTCCCATATACACAATTTTCACAGAAATCAAAATCCAGAGAGCTATGACTCATACCTTCTACCATACCTTTACCATGAAGTATTCGAAGGCCCTTCACTCCAATATGTCTAAGCCTTTGATGCCATAGCATGGTCCCCTCTCCAGAGACCACTAGATTTTCTACTCCATTTTCAGGAACCATAGAACTATTGCACCCATCAACAATAGTGCTACCTTGTAGCTTGTATAGAGTTCCAATCCGAACTCCCCGCATCAATACCAATTCTCCTTGAACCATATTGCATGTATCCTTCTCGAACACTTTCTTTACACCTGCATCATCCAACTTACTTACAAAAATAAGATTTCTGGCCAATGCAGGAATATGCAGAACACCCGGAAGGGTTCTAACCCTTCCACCTTGCAACTTCAACTTTACTTTTCCGCGACCAATGATTCTAGCCTTCCTATCATCTCCTAAGAAGTCATCACCACCATCGTATTTCTCATACTCGCAGAACCACTCTCTATGGGGAGTGAAGTGAAAGGATGCACCTGAGTCAATCAACCATGCCTCATGATCTACATGTGTACTTGAAGAAGCCAAGTACACATCCCCACCTTCTCTGAGGTGGTTTTTGCCTCTGCAGAAGGAGCATCATCAGATCCCTTTCCTTTATCAGGAGCTTTAGATTTACACTCCCTTCTGAGGTGCCCTTCCTTTCCGCATTTCCAACACACCACCTTTATAGGTTTTCCTGGAGATTTAGATCTCCCTCTAGATTTAGATCTCCCACTCGATGACTTATTTTTGTTTCTGTTCTGGGACTGTCCTCGTACAGACAAGGCATCACCATTCTGGTTGTCCATATTTTTCCTCTCATCTCTTCCGTTAGCAAGGCTGAGACTATTTTATCAAACTGTAAAGCAGTTGCATTGCTACCTATTGAAATAACCAGACTATCCCACGAATCTGGTAGAGAACACAATAGACTGATGCACTTATCTTCATCTAAAATTTTAATATCAACAGATGATAACTGACTTACCAGAGTGTTAAATGCATTCAGATGCTCTGTCACCGAGTCTCCATCTTTCATCCTCAGGTTATACAGCTTTTTCCGCAGGAATAGTTTATTCACCAGAGACTTAGATTGGTACAAAGTCCCTAACTTGTCCCACAGAGCCTTCGCCGTAAGCTTCCCCTGATACATTCAGCAATACTGAATCTGAGACACACAATCGTATTGTGCTCTTTGCCTTCCGATCCAGCTTCTTCCATTCTTCATCGGTCACTCCCATTGGTTTAGTACCCGGATCTACCGCGATCCACTGATCTTTATCCACCAACAGATCCTCCATCTTGAGTTTCCACAACTCAAAACTCTGACCATTGAACTTCTCAATCTCTATCTTTACGCTACTTGCCATCTTCTTTCACCACCAGAATCGATCTCGCAGATCTCCACTGAACAGGGTCTACCACAGGCCCAAGCGAAACCCCTCAGCAACAAAGGCGTCCCCTTGAAGCCAAAACAGCTCTGATACCAAATGTAGGTTTTAACCCCGTACAGAAATTACCTACATACGAATTCTAAATCACAGGAAAAATAAAAATGCGAGAGCATAACACATAAAACACATATACACAGAAGCAAGAGGAATACCCACCCGATGAAGGCGATATTCTCTCTCCTCCTTGAGCCATGTGTTGAGCGATGAGTGGCATTGGGCTCATTTCTAGGAAAGTGCTTTGGGTTTTGAGGATGGCTGAAAACCCGAAATCCACCTTGACTGTAGTATGACTTAAAATACTTCCAATTTGTTGCACCTGCTTCCAACCATTTAGTGGGGAGGCACATGCATGCCACTACCACGTAGCTTTGATTAAAATGTTGCCATTTCTCCTAATTCCAGACTCACCATCCTAGCTCCCCACAGAGCCAAAGCGGAGTTGATCTGTGCTATAAGGTAAGTTTATAGAAATCCCTTTGCTGTAAATCATTGCCCACCAGAGAACCTTGGGTCTGAACCATTATGGGCTGATAAAAATGACAAAGGCTTGGATGTTGTTTTCAATACTATCCTAGGATTGCTGCTGCATGTAGACTGTACATCAACTAATTCCATAATTTTGAAAACTACTAGTATCCCCTGTTTTGATAGAGTTCTCGGTCTACATTCGCTTGTCTGAGACACTCATCCCACAATTTTCCCTAAGGAACCTCTTTCCATCTATATTTATTGTTGCTTTTAGTACAGAGATCTCCTTCATTGGCTAAAATGTCCAGCAATTTGTTGGCAGTCCAGTGCACATGCGTGAAACTTAGGGTCCTCATGTTTTGAAGGTGGGATTATATCCTTTGATAAACCTGAAGAAGCCTCCAATGTCTCGAAAATTTTTCCGGAGCCGAGCCACAATAGATTTTCTTGACCAAATTGATAATCAACTCAGAGTCTTCTTCCATTATGATGTTATGCAGATTGTCGTTCTTCAAGATTTCTAAGCAATTCTCTAGGGCCATGAGCTCTGCCATATTGTTTGTGGCTTTCCCCAAATTAAAATGAAAAATGCATTGTATGCCACCCTTTTCATTCCTTATCACTCCCCCATAACCAGACATGCCCGTATTTTCTTTTGAGGCCCAATCTATGTTGCATTTCATAAATCCCGGAGGGGGAGGATGCTAGAAGTATTTAGCAGTGACAATTTGATTTATATTTCTATTATTTCCCTATGGAATAAGCCCCTGCATACCCAACTGAAGTAGAATCTGCATATTCGCATTTGAATGGAGATTCTTAGGTGGTTTTTGCATTTGAGATCCAACCGTCTGCTTGAGTTGTCTTAAAATTTGTTCCATGATGCTCTGCAGAAAACCCTTTTCATTTTTGAAAATTCTATTGTTGAATTATTTCCAGACATCCCAAATAAGGAAGCTTGGAGATAAAGCCCATGCTTTGTTTACTGTTTCATAATTCGATAACTTTTTCCTCCAATACTTTAGTGTGCTAGTGATGTTGCCCATGTCCCTATCTATTTGTCTGAATATTGGGGCAATCCCATTCCACAACGTGGAAGTAAATGTATAGAGGTTGAGAAGGTGATCCATAGTTTCTTCTTGTGATTCACACAGCTGGAATTTGGATGGGCCAAAGACACCTCTTTTCAGGAGGTTTTCCTAGGTTAGAATTTTCTTATGCAGTACTAACCACATGAACAGTTTGATTTTCATCCATCCTTGGGTTTGCCACAGATTCTTCCAAACCCAATAAAGTTTTTTTGAGTCAATCCCAAGGGCTATGTATTTTTCCTCTTTAAGGTTAATGGTGCCTTCATTATTATTGCCCCATCTTAGTTGGTCTGAATCAGCTGATATCAGGATCTTCCTTTGATCCAAGATGGTTGTTAGAGCACCAGCCTGTGCCTTGAGGGTGGCATTATCCTTGTAATCCATTTCCATCCAAGTTCTCCATTTTCCTTTGTTATTTGTCGGATCCCAAAATTCATTTACTTTAAGTAACCATTTGGTGTCAGTATCATTCTTGAGATTTCCAAAGTCTTCTCTTAGTAGTTTAGGTTCTTTTTGCCACTTCTCCTCCCAAAACCATGCAAGGCTTCCATCTCTACTTTCCCATAAACTATTTTTTTGAACTATGGCTTTGTTCTCCCAAGCTTTGTTCCAAATGTGGGAGCCTTTGATGATTCCAGACATTCCAATGTGATCCTTGTCTTGCCAATTGTTTGCATATTTCTATTTCCAAATTTGTACCCAAGGGGCATCTAAATATTTTAGCCATCTCCACCATAATGTTTCCCCCAAAAATTTGTTTAGCACTTCAGGATCATCCAGTCCTAAACCTCCATGTGTTTTAGGTTTACATATATTTTCCCAGGCTACCAAGGCCCATTTTTCTTTTTTTCCCCTTTACCCCAAAGAAAATATCTTTGGATATTTCTACATAGTTGCATGACTCCTTTTGGAGCCGGAAGGGTTGAGAACATGAATATGGGAATAGATTGTAGTACAGATTTTGAAAGCACAAGCCGACCTACCAAGTTCAAAGACTTGCTTGTCCATTTTCGTGTCTTGTCCTATAGCTTGTTAAACACAGGCTCCCAAACTGTCTTGCTCAGAGGTTTGTCCGTTAACTGTACTCCCAAATATTTGGAGGGTAGCATATCTCTTTGAAAGCCTAGAATTCTAGAAATATTTCTTTGAATAGTAATGTTAGTGTTAAAAAAGAAAACTTTGATTTGGAGAGGCTTACCTTTGTGCCTGCAACCAAAGCAAAGTATTTTAGGATTTTCTTGTACGCTAAAGCCTCCTTGACCATAAGTATACCCTGTAGCATGGTGTCATACACAAATTTTTGATGGGTCACAGCATTTCCATTCCCAATTAGTTTGAGACCCTGGATCTTACCTTCTTCTTTAGTAGACTTCATAGCTAGGTCTAGTCCTTCCATCATTAGAATAAAGATAAAGGGGAGAGAGGATCTCCCTGTTTGAGACCTCTCAAAGGATTAAATGGATTTGATGGAGAACCATTTAACAATATTGAAAAAATAGAGGTAGTAACAAGGGCCATAACCCATCTCACCCAGTTGTGGTCAAATCCATAAGTTAGAAGAACTTTCCTAATGTAGGCCCAATTTAACTTGTCATATTCCTTTCCTAGGTCCAGTTGCATAATCATTCTTGCATGCCTATTGCTTATAAGAGAGTGAACCACCTGATGAGCTTGAATGATATTGTTGAGAATTTGTTTGCCTTCCACATACCTCATTTTCTCCACAAAAACTAGAGTTGGTAGGAGGGGTTTAAGCCTATTCACAATTATTTTGGAAATTATTTTATACACCACATTGCATAAAGCTAGAGGTCTGAATTTGTGTGGTGTCATAGCATTATCCTATTTTGCAATTAAGGAAATGAAAGATGTGTTGAGTGCCTTCAAAACAGTTCTATCTTTCCTAGAGTCCTCCACCACATTGAGGATATCCTGCTTGACAATACCCCAACATGCTTTAAAGAAATCAACATTGAAACCATCTAGGCACCTTTCCATTTTGTATATCTTTGATGACTTCACTGACCTCCTCTTCATTCACAGGCCTATTAAGATTATAATTATCTTCTCTTGTTACTAGCTTAGGAATGTGCTTTGTGAAGTCACTCATGAATTGTGATTTTTCTATGAGAGGTTCTTCTACTATGCCTTGGAAATGATAAACCAACACAGCTTCTTTATCTTTGTGGGTGTTAAGTTGGTTACCTCAGGAATCCTTGATTGTTGAGATCCTATTGTGATACATGTGTTCCATTGTAGATTTGTGGAAAAACCTTGTGTTCATATCTCCTTCTTTTAGCCATTGTACTCTTGATTTCTTTTAGCTTGTTTAGTTCTTCCCTCGTCGAAGCCATAGGTGATAAGGGTATGATTAATTTCCTATATTTTCCTTTCAAAAACCTATTTAGCTTCCAAAATGTTGCCAAACTCACTCTTATTCCAATATTTGAGCTTAGTTTTGATATGTTTCAATCTTATATGCAAGAGAAACATTCTCGTGTCCTGAATCTACAAATCCTCTTTCCACCATTTTTCAATATTGCTAATAAAGTCTGGATGGGAGAGACAGAAAATTTCAAACTGAAAAGGTCTGTTTCTGGGGGTTCCTATACAGGACACCTCAAGTTGAACAGGCCAATGGTTCATGCCACCAAAAGGGGGTATCATCGCTGACATAAGAAGGTGTGTGAGCATAAGGTCCTTTGAGATAATGAATCTATCTAGCTTTGAGGCTACTTGAGACTCTCCTCATCTTTTATTGTTCTAGGTAACGAGGCCATTACTTGTCTCTATGTCTAATAACCTCCTATTGTTTATAAAATTCTGAAATGTTATGGAGTCTCTGCCTAGTGTTCTCGTTCCACCTTTTTTTTCGACACGGATCTAATCATGTTAAAGTCCCCTCCCAAAATCCATGGTATTCCTAAATGTCTGTCTCTTACATCCTCCAGTGAAGTAAGCAGTCTGAGTTTTTCGTTAGGCTTTTGTGGACCATAAACATTTTTTATTAAATAAACTTCTCTATCTCCCAAAGGTTGAATAACCACTGATAAATAGTTCCTAGATTCTTCAACATCCAAGATACCTAGATTTTATGGGTTCCAAAGTGTGAGAATACCTCCTGTTGTTTTGTCTGCTTTGGCTTTTAAAAATGCATATCTAGTAAGCCATTTGTTGTGTATTTCTCTTATTTTTTCTATTGAGCATTTAGTTTCCTAGATGAAAATCATATCTGGTTTTTCTTCTTTCATTCTATTGCTCAGATTCCTTTGTTTCCTTTTACTCCCTAGACCCCTAATATTCCAAGTTGTGAGCTTCATTAAGAAATATTTGTAAAAGAGTAGCTCTTTAGGTCTTTCATCTTACTTGAATCTATCATCAATTTTCCACATTCTATCAGTAACTCGTTTTGTTTCTTCCTACCCCTTTTCCTGCCTGGGTTCTTGGGAATGAGTCCTGATGTAGTCTTCATCGTTTTCACCCCTTCATTGTCCTGACTCTCGAGGTTTCTTATGCCTCCCAACCCTTTTTCCTGAGTTCTCCACAGAAAAAGCTACTGCACTCTATTGAACTCCTCTTGTGGTAATGAATCCATTCCTTTAGCGGTTCCCTACTCCAAGAATTTTTCGAGATCTATATTCTTTCTTTTGAAAATATCCTGCAGCTCATGCTCCTCCATTTCCAGCTCACTCAGGGTCATCCCTTGGTCCTTATCAAGTTCCATAGTATTCATCATAATCTCCTTTTGTTGGTTATTTTCATATGTGTCCTCCATATTTTCTTCCTTTTCCTTCTCCCCTGGGTTGTCCTCCAGAGTCTAATTTGCCTTATCTAGCTCATCTTCTTCTTCTAGTACCTTGTACCTATTTTGGCTTGTCTGCTTTTCCTCGTTGATTTTTTTTTTGTAGTTTTCTCCCTCCTTTACCTCTATTTCCCACTTTGTTGAAGCTATCCGTTTCTTTCCCTAAGGTAGCTTTAGTTCTACTCTTTATTTTTTTAGAGGGCAGTCCCTGAATAGATGCCCATGTTCATGGCATTTGCGGCATTTGAAAGGAACATTCTCATAGTCCACCACTTGTACCCATTCTTCATCAAAAACTTCCAGAATCACTTCATCCAGTAGAGCTCCAGAGAGATCCATCTCCATGCTTATATGGGCAAAGGAAGTGTACTTTCCCCTTTTGGTGGCCTCATATATTTTTACAAAAGCCCTAGTTTATTTCCTATTGCTAATAATGATTCTGGTTGCCAATAATTCAGTGGCAAGGAGTATAGTCTTACCCAAATCAGGACCGAAGTGAAAGTCTATCGCTCTGGGACAAAATTCATTACCCAAGGCCGCATATAGAGGCTTGTAGTAGCATAGAAGTATGGCCTTCCTTCAAACACCCTGTCTTTATCCTCAATGTTAGTGAATACTACAGTGAAGAAACCCTTTGATCCAAGGTGTAGGTCTATATGCCCTTTAGGTTTCCAGTGATTCTTTATCCATGCCTATAAAGCCTTCTATGTTTGCCATAACCCCATGAATTTACAAATAACTACGTAAGTTTCCATGTGATCCCTATGCGCCTGCAATGCTAGATCACTTAACACCACTCTAGGTGTGATAGTTGACCTAGGCTTACACGGTCCATTTTGCTTTTTATTTTCAGCATTCTGATTATCTTCCTCTATTCTTTTCTCTCTTTTGACGTCTTCCCGCCTATTCTCCTACTCCTATGTGTCTCTGTTGTCATGTTTTTCTCCTCCTAAAAAACCTTTTTCAGCCTCCAGTGGTTTATTGCCATGACTAGAGACTGCCTGACTATAGGAGGGAGTGGTGCTCCCCCCCTTATTCCCCTCCATGGCACCCAATGCTTAATTTCTTCTGTAAACCCTAGCTCTTACCAGTCAAATTTCTTCTGTCTAAGGTAAAATGTATTTTAACTTATTGGTCTTAGACCCTTGTTTTTCATTTCACATGCTGATAAGATTTAAACTAAAACTCATTCATTAATAATGAATATTCTTCAAACATCTAAGTAATTAATGAAAATAAAATCTATAATGAAATGAAATGTTTCTTTGATCCTTTTAGAGTGAGCCCAATTCTCTTAAGAATAAGGTGACAAACTATTCCATAAATTCATATACTACATTAAGACAATTTCTATCTAAAACTAGACAAAGAAAACTTTATTCTATTCCATCATAAGTTAGGATACATGCTCCAAGAGTCCTCCCTTTGGAATGGAGGAGGCACTCCTATTTATACAAAAACATAATCAACTAACTCATTAATGGGGATCCACTAATTCCTCCTAGATCCACAAATCCTTCATATGGTTACAGCCAATATGAGAAACATATTCCTTTATCCATGATTTTTCTCCATGAGATATTCTTGACCTCTATCCCAAATCTCCTTCAAATTTTCAAGAGAATTCGAATTTGAGTCTTGGAGGCCACATCAGAGTGTCATGGAACCTTCCAAATCACGAGCACATGTCAACAAACTCATTCCACCTTTAGATATAACCAAATACATGTTATTTTTCTTAATTTTAATCATAAATTCACTTTAAATACATAAAATAAATAACTTTGAAAAATGAAAATATGAACCCATAGGTAATGGAAATATAATGATAATGTGATAAAATGAGATGAAAAAATGAGGATAAAGATGAAAATGGAGTGAAAGTGGATGCTAATTTGGTATCCCAACACATGGTTCATGATAGACTTTGGCTATGACTCTAATCATGATTTGATAATTCCAAGAAATGTGAATGAATATGTGATGTAATAGATGATAATCCAACTATTGTGATCAGACATCAATTCTTCTTGACGATTCTCAGCTATTGTGATAAGGCATTAAGCCTACAATATTGGGTACAGGTGGACGAGCTTGGCTTAATCAGTCATAATGCTATTGAATGGGAGGTCTACCTCACACATGTTTCTGACACTAGCATCTCTATCCATGAAGGCAAATATAGATTGTTGTGGGAGGGTAACATGAAGAAAGGCAAGCTAAGTGTGAAATACATATACAAGAAGCTTCCATTAGCAGAGCGAGATTTTGATAATAAAAATTGGTTCCAAGACATATAGAGATGGGTGATCTCATCCAAAATCATTTTATTTTGTTAGCTAACATTACATAACAGGGTTCTTACTTGACAAATTATGAGGTGTAGAGGATTCCATGGCCAAGGCATTTGCCCCCTCTTTTGTAATCACAACGAAGACATTGTCAATCTCTTGCTGTGTTTCCCCTTTGCTAATAAGGTATGGAAGGTCATATTGGACTTCTTGCATCTGGGTCCTCTTGGTCCACAAAAATCTCTACACTCCTACCTTCATTTCTGGCTTTGGAATGGTAATAAGTTTCATGCATTACCCTTATATATTATTTGGCCTATTTGGCGTAGTAGAAAATTTTATATTTTATACCAAAAACTGTTGGTGATACATGAGGTTATTATGAAGGATGTTAATTATTTTTCAGAGTTCGGTCCCATAAAGAGACATATAAAGAAGAGAAAGATAACAATAAAGGATTTGAAGGGAGAATATGCAATTGGTATTTTTGATGGGGAAAGCCAACAAAGGAGTTGTGGTTGTGGAGTCATCATCATTCTGGAACCTAATAGACTTTATCACTTCTGGTGGAAGGGAGGATAGGGAACTAATCATAAATCCAAGATCATCAAACTATGGGAACTCCTCAGCTAGAAAAATGGATAAGACAAGAACAAATTTACGTTCATGGAGATGCCAAAAGCATCATATACTTGGTCAAGGATCATTCCTCTTTCAACCCTCCTACCCTCTCCAACTGGATGGGGCATATTAGGAGATTGAATAACAACTTTCAAAACATAACTTACACCCACGTCTACATAGAGAATAATCAAGTGGCAGACCTCCTCTCAAAGACTCGGGTTATTCACTCTGATCTAGGAAAGTTTTTTTTGCAGCTTACGCACATGGGGAGCTCTTGAAATTTGGGTCCTCTTCCTCTTTGTAGTGTTCATTTTCTACGAACATAACTTACTAGGATTATTTCAACTTTGTTACTCCTCATAGAATTTATGTAATTGCTCATATATTTTATGCTCACTAGTTTCAACTTTTTGTAATTTTTGAACTATAAACTACTAATACCAAAATATTAGATGTGGACATTTCTATAACTCCCTGAAGCATATATGATTTCAAAACAATAGATATATTATGAAAAGACAAGAACAAAAAAATTAAATATTGAGGAATGTAAGAAAAGTTGATTGCAAAAGAGAACATCAAAGATGGAAAAACAAGGACAAAAAAATTGAAAGATTAAAGAATGTAAAAAAGGATATTAGAATGTACTTTTTTTTATAATAAAAAAATAAAGCACGTTTTTTCTTTTAAAAAAGGAAACCTTACCATTTATTCCTTCTAGAACATGTTATTTACTCATCCACGATGTTTAACAGAAAAGCAGTCTCTAACAAATCTGGAAATGGTGGTCTCTAACAAATCCATCGGCGAGGAGAATGCATATGTTTCAAGATCAATCATATGCTTTGGAAGTTTTAATATGTACACTTTAAATAATACAACACACATGTTTAACGATCCAATGTATATGCAAAAGCCATGGTTTAATATATGTTTTATTATTCTTAATTATAATTGGGTTAAAATTAATTAAAAATTAATAATTTAAATATGGTTTAGCACTTGACTTAGACATGGAAATAAATTTTCAGCTTGAGAGGAGACAATGAGAATATACTATCATTTTTCATTCTCAACCCTAAAAAATAGAATTTGTAACTAGAAATTCTTTTTTGTGAAAACTTCTAATAAAAACAATTTCTATATAAAGATCCATCTAATACTGAATCTATAATGTGCCGAGAAGGATTAAATCTCTCAGAGGTCCAAACTTTTCCTCAAATTATACACTCCAAAAAAGATTTTTTGCACCTCGAGGGATTTGATCCCTCTCATCACATTATAGATCCAGTGTTAGATGGATCTAAGTGGGTTCTAGTTGAGGGAAACAATGTCACAATTTTAGATTATCATTATTATGTATATGCTTGAGATTAAATTCAAAATTCATATTATGTTTTCTTTGCTTGGCATGACCATATCATTCTCTTCTTTAATTTAGTCCATGTTACTTGCCTTCAATGGTTTGTACATCAGTGTTTGGATGATTTGAGTGGTTTGTGTGTTTATGAGTTTGGATTTTGATGATAATGTTTTTCAATGCTACAATTGTTGTGTTATAATTTTATGTGTATGTAATTTTCTATTAGTAATTAGTTGGTGATGAAGAAGGGAGACAATCTTGTCAATAGTTTCTAGGAGGATTGATATTGCAAATCTATTTCATTTAAGTTTAGGTATTACAACTTCTAACAACTAATTAATTCTCAATAGTGTCCCTCCACGTGTTACTAAACTTATTTTGAAGAGTAATTTTAATAATTTATTGCATCAAGATTACTCTTTAAGTAAATTTTTTCTTTGCTAATGTTCGAAATAATGTATTTCCTTCAAGAATAGTTTGATGATTTTTTTTATCTATGGTTTATTCAACAAAGTCAAGAAATAATGTATCTTTTGAAAAAAAAGGTAATGAGTGACTAGAATTATAAAATATTTACATTATTTGTTTATCCAAACAATTATCACATTTTCTTCAAGAATGTTTTGATTTGTTTTGAATGTTTATAAATATATCTTTTCCTCTTGTAAATATTATGACTACATTATTCTATGAAATTATCTATTAGTAATTTTGAATATATTTTGAATATATGTAATTGTCTATTAGTAATTATTTTGGTGATGTAGAAGGGAGACGATTTTATCAACGATTAATTTGAACTTTGTAGGAGGATTGATTCTACACAACTATTTCATTTTAATTTTAGGTATCACAACTTTTGACAACTAATTAGTTGAATCCCAAAAAATGTTATCTAATATAATGCACTGCGAAGAAGCCTAATACTTAATTAATTAATTCTTAATTGTGTGCTTTTAGGTATTGTTAAATATATCTTGAAAATGTTTTTCATTAATAATCTACAACGCTAAGATTAACAGCATCTAACGTATCTAATTCAATTATTCAAATAAGATTAGAAAAAAACATCTATACTAAAATCAATGCATCTAATGCAAGCAATCAAATGAGATTGAAATCAACATCTACAATGAAATCAATGCATTCAGTGAAAGAAATCAAACAGGATTATAAATCTAAATCTACACTGAAATAAATGCATCCAGTGGAAGAAAGAAAATAGGATGAGAAATCAACATCTACACTAAAATCAATGCATCTAGAGCAACGAATGAAATAGAATTATAAATCAACATCTACACTCAAATAAATGCATCTAGTGCAAGAAATTGAATAGAAATCTAAGAAAACATCATCTACACTGAAATCAATCTACTGCAAGAAATGGTCTTTCATCTCTCTCCCCTCCATCTAATCTTGAAAAATATTTTTAATAATTTATGGTTTCAAGATTAACAAAATCCAATCCATCTAATTTGAGAAATCAAATAGGATTAGAAAACAAAATCTACACTAAAATTAGTGTGTCTAATGCAAGAAATCAAATAATATTATAAATTAACATCTACACTTAAATCAATGAATCTAATGCAAATAATCAAATATAATTAGAAATAAATGTATACATTGAAATCAATGCATATAGTGCAAACAATCAAATACGATTATAAATCATCATTTACACTGAAATCAATGCATATTTTGCAAGAAATCTTCTTTCCTCTCTCCCCCCTCCATTTATATCGATATCTCCCTTCATCTCTCCTTTGTCTCTCTCTACCCCACCCCCCCCCCAAACACACATGCTCTCTCCCTCCCTCTCTTTATCTCTCGCTCCCTCCCTCCATTTCTCTATCTCTCTCTTTTTACCTCTCTTCACCTCCCATCTATATCTCTATCTCCCTCTCCCTCTCCTTTGTATCTCTATATCAGCCCCAAGCATACAAACTCTTTCTCCATATCTATCTATCTCTCCCTCTGTCTTCTGTTGGGTGTGGAGCTTGATTATATTCTATATTCAAAGGTTTTAGCCGGATGTATTCTGGGGGGGCTAATCCCCCCCAGCTGGGGGGTCCGGGGGCCATAGATCCCCCGACAGGGGTTCGAGGACAATGCCCTCGAAGCTAAAATAAGATGTAAAATTGTCTTGTAAAGTCTAGTAATTTCTAGTCAATCTGGGCCATTCATTACGCAGATGATCTGACGGTAGAAGTTATGTTTAATTTAGGGTTTTTTGCCCTAGAAGGCAACCCCTCACTATATGTGAGGGAATTGTATTGTGTCTATGTATATCTGTATTCTGAGTGAGGAAGAGAGAGGAGATTGAGAGCGAAGAGGGTGTTACAACGAATTTGTTGTAGGTTGTATCTCTTTAGTTTGCTAGATAATATAATAAAAGAAGGACTAGTTGTTTCTTCGTGGACATAGCCCAAACTGGGTGAACCACGTATATCTGTGTCTCTCTTGTTTTATGAGTTTTCTGTGTTTATATTTCAGCAATATTTTATGTGTTCCATTGCTCTGTAATATATAATTTTCTAACATCTTCTTCTCCCTCTCTCTCCCCTTTTATTTCTCTTCCCTCCTACTCTCCTCTCTCCCTCTCTCTACCTTATCACTCTCTCTCTCTCTCTCTCTCTCTCTCTCTCTCTCTCTCTCTCCACCTTTCTCTCTATGTCTTTCTTCTTACCTACCTCTCTCTCCCCCTCCAACTCATTCTCTCTCCCACTCCAAATCCCTCTCTCTCCCTTCCTCTCTCCTCTCTCTCATGTTCTCTCTCTCTTCCTTCCCATCTATCCCTTTATCTCCCACCTCACTCTATCGCCCCCCCTCTCTTCACCCTCTAACTCTATCACTATCTCCCTCACTCTCTCATTCTCTCTCCCCTTCCTTTCATCTCTCCTTTTTTGTCTCTCTATCTCACCCAAAAAAATACAGACTCTCTCTCCATCTCTGCCTTGTCACTCCCTCTCTCTCTCTCCCTCAACTTTTCCCTCTCTATACATTTCTTCTTCACTCCGTCTCTCCCCCTCCAACTCCATCTCTCTATCCCTCCCTCTCTCCTCCTCTCAGTGGTCCTTCCTCTCTCTCTCTTTCTCTCCCACTTTCCTCTTCTCCTCCCCATCTCTCTCTTGCTCCCTCCGATCTGGAAATGAGATCTTAGACAATTATTAAGGTATTATAGACTCATGTGCATGGATATGCCTATGTTACTTTGTGCAAAGGATCGATAAGATTGCGGAATACATAGACGATGGAGAAGATAAATAACATAACAGACAAAGACATATAAACACAACAAGTTTAATAAGGAGTTCACCCAAAACTCTTGGGCTACGTCTCCTGGTCCAGCCTTCGATACCTCTCTATTATGCCTTCAAAAACAGAGTTTTACAAAAGTATGAGCTTAATTTGAGTCTCAACAGACAACAGATACAACAGCAAGAGTTTTACTTGAACCACTCAAGCCTCTCTCAGTACGCAGACTCACTCTATCACTCTTTGTCTCTATCTCTGCTCTATCTCAGCACTGCCTGTCCCTGTCTTCTGCCTTCTGTGGCTTTAAAGCCAATCTACACCCTCTATTCATTTCCTCTTCTCGGGCTTTCTGGCTTCCATCCTCTGTCCACTCAAATCCCGCTTCTGGGCATTAACTAATCATTGCTAACACTTTTAGGGGAGGTGGCCACCTGTTATGCAATAGAAAAGTCCATCTCGCCTTTGAAATCCTTGAAATAGCCATTTCCTATTTACATAGAGAAATACATTCAACATGAGAAAAATCCATCGAAACACTATTCATCAGACTTCAATTATTTGTAAATCTGCACTATATTCCTATCGGGTCCGCCCTCAATCGCTATCACATATCACAACTGCCCATGTCTCATGGTTTCCCCTTTGTATTTGGAAAATACGTTAAAATATCGCAGAAATGGCTTTATGCGGATTTGAAACATTATATATGTTTATTCGCAAACCCTTTCGAGTTTGATCTTCATCGCATCGGTGCTTTCCCATCGTATTTCATTTGATAAATGAAATGCGTGACAATACACACAAACTCTTGTTGGGTGGATCTCAAAATGTATGGAATATTGTTTATGGTTCTATTGGTTCTGGCTATCGTGGCGCGTATATATATATATATAAATATATATATATATATATATATATATATATATAATATATTATATATATATATAATATATATATATATATATATATATATATATATACTATATATATAATATATATATAGATATAACCCACTCCTCTGTGAAGCTCCGATGCGATTTTGTGATGCGACTCATCGCAATCACATGTCACATGAGCCCCGAACCATTGTAGCACTTCACTGTGGATTGCCGACGTGATATTGCGATACAACATGGACCATCAATCTGCGTGCTTGATCGACGATCCTCGTTGACCCCGCTAATCGCTATCACATATACTATGTGATCTCTGTTGATATCCTTCACTTGCCACTGCCAATTTGCAATTTTCCGATCAGATCTGGACCATTGATCGACCAGATCTGACGGCTCTTGTCCGTTGCTCCTTTCTCTGCCGATAAGCCTATTTTTTATCATTTCTTCGTGTTTTAAGCTACCGATAGTGTTTTCAACCTATTCTAAGGTGTTACACAGCAATTTGTCACCGTCCCTGCTACCCCCCTCCCATATCTTGGAGGACTCATTTCGGGACCTATGAGAAGTGACATGGCCTAAAAACACTTGCATTGCATTCCTCTGAACATGAGCTTTGTTTGCCCTGAAGACATCTCCTGCTTAAAAACCCTAAACTTAGCTCTTTTTCCATTGGCACAGTCCCATAGTTCAGCCCTTGCGCCAAGGGGGCAAATCCTCCAAAGAGGGTGCAGAAATTGGTGCTCTGTCATAGAGTCGCACCCGCGCCAACCATATTAAGAGGTGTTTTTTAACAAATAAATAGTGGAAGTTTCGTCCTAACAAATCCCTGGACTACGATCTATCTTGAGTTGGGTGGTTCGGCTACGGATTTCCATAGAGAGAAAGTGGTTTGCCACCTCTCATGGAAGCTTCCTTGATGATATGGCAAATCCCATGATTATTGGTTATGATCCCAACTCCCCTTCCTCCATCTATAAAATCTTGCCCGTTTCCTTTGCAAGCTAGTTCTAGAGTTTCAAAATTCCCAAATTCCCAAGAGGTTCATGTTGCAGGAGCCTTCTTGATTCCCTTAAGGCCAAATCCATGCAAGGAGACTATTGTTCATGATCCAAAGAGAGAGGCTTGTCCTTATTCCCGACAGGCTTTGCGAGACATGTTCTGCTGACTACCCACCAAAGGAGAATTCAGCGTTAGAACATTGGTTGTACTCTCCTTTGATTGATTATTAATGAATGACTATTGGTTATGGTTCCACTCTTGTTATTATGATGACTTATGTCTTTTCTGACTGACATATAGTTGCGTATACTGGATTTTATGCTTGCGTTTGTATTGTTTCTTGTATGTGCAGGTGTCCATTCATGGAGATCGTGAGGATTGTGATCTGTCGGAGCATAGGAATGAGAGCACCACCTCTCCTACAAACAATAGCGTTGGAATCCAAGTAGGTCTTCATTGTCGATCTGTTTATTTTCAATTAGGAACTTGTGCTATAGCATTTGATGATTGTTGCTAGACCCGATCTGGGCTATAGTAGGGATCACCTCTGTCCACAAAGGGGATTTACCTCTTCAACAATTTGGTGACTCCGTTGGGGAGCTTGTCTTGCCTTTTCAGTTGTTTCTTGATTTTTTCTTGCTTGGTCAGCCTTTGGGCTGGGTTCTTTTGCTATTTTTTCTTCTTGGTTTGCCTGGTTATCGTCAGTCTGGTTTTGGATTGCTTATTTTTCATTTTGGCACAAAAAAACTTGACTAGCGCACTTTTTCGCATAACAGTCACGCCAATTGGTGCTAATTGTCAATATATCACTCGCGCCAATCCTTAAAAGGCGCTAGTTTCAGCCTGACAGTCACTCCAGGTCTAGGGACTACTAATTTTAAAACTTCTGAGCTTAGTCTTTGTTTTGGATACATTTTCTCGAATGCTTGAGTGTGTTGGAGTCCTGTTTGACTGGTTTTAACCTTCATCATTTGGTTGTTTGCCATTTTCTATCGATTCCACATTTTTAGCCCTAGGGCATCTAGTGGCTTCATGTGTCGAGCCCTCCTTAGGAATTTTGGGTCTTTTATTGGTCTAGTCAAATTTCTAATTGCTCCCCTGCATTCGTTTAGTGGTTATTAATCATTTCATTGTGTTTTTTGAGTGACTTACCTCTTTTTCACTTGAATTTTGCCTTGTTTCGCTTTGGGCCTAGATTACATGGCTCATTTGTGTCTTTGGGATTTTTCTTGGTTTTGAAGGAGTGCTTTGTCAATTTAGGGATCTGATTGTGCTTGAATTGAGTGAAATTTTCTTTTTTTTTCTCTTTTATTATCGTTTCTCAAATTAGTCTCTTTTCATTAGTTTTTCAGTTGGTTTAGTGCATCTTGCCCTTAACATTGACAAAAAAAACTCTTTTGCTTTTCATTAGTTAATGTGAATTAGAGCTTTTTGTTGTTATTAGTGATTACTGACTTTGAATAAAAGCTTTTTGATTTCCATTAGCTACATTAGAGATATCTTTGGTTGTTTTCTGATCATTTTGTTTGTGTGAAAGCTCTCAACTCTCTTATAGTTAGTGTTCATCGAATAAAATGATATACTGTGGCATATAGCTTGCATTTAGGAAATTTTGAGACACTACATACGGTAAGGCCTGAAAACTTAAACATAATCCAAGATCAACTTTAAAATGAACTGAATGAATCTAACAACGCATTGGAACATAACGCACACTGTTTAGAGGTCTAGGCTAGAGACGTGCTCCGACGTCGTTAAACCTAGTCACTTTTGTTTCCACTCAAGGTTGGGTGATTCCTCCTTCTGTGACTCAATAGTGGTCTAGTACGGAATTGTGCTCCCACGTACCATCGAGTATATGGGGATACCCCACTAGGTTTATCATCCTTTATCCATAGGAAGCCGTGTCTGCCACCTTACAACCCGTAATGCACCAAACACAGCATTCAGGAATATTGACTGTCGTACGGAAATTCCTTGGTTTTCATACGATTGCGAAGGTGTATATGCAGTTTTATGGATTGTCTGGTAAACCTTTGCCTAGTTCTCCAGAGTAGTCAGTTTTTCTCCTTTCCGGACTCCCTAAAATAAAAGGCTCATCTGAGCACTTGTCACTTTAGGCTCATTAAACATTCGAAGGCAACTAGAGTCATCTTTTTGTCCTTTTCTTGACTCTTTAAAGATGAAAAGGTCAAGTTGTGTCCTTGTATCTTAAAATTTATTCGGCCACGTTCACATTTACCCTGTTAGATCTTGTTTTCGTTATCTTCAGTAGGGTCCTTTCTCATTAGCTTGCCTAGGATTTTTTAATCGAATCATCCTGGTGAAATCATTGATCCCGTCTCCTATTCCAAGTGACCAAGGATCTCCTTCTTTTGTTACTCCTGAGACACTGGTTGGTAGTGGTACTCTCCCTGTTATTCCAAGTATGCAACCGCTGAACTCTCGCGCTCCAGAAGATGATTTTTACGATATCCATTGGAACCCCGTTTGGGAGCCTTCCGAAGAGGATATTACTATTACTCCTCCTAGTGTTTCGGTCCCAATGTCTTTCTCTGATATGGATGACACATCCCCCATCACGAGTGAAGCATCCGTTGTGATGTGTAATGAAACTTCTATCTCAGCGGAAACTCCACCCTTCCGTGTCACCCCTCTCGATGTCACGTTGCCCTTACGCTATAGGGCTTTAAGGGATGTTATTGGTTCTAGGACCTCCTTTACGGGTTCTATGTGGGATCACAACATCACTCCGACTTCGGTATCTTTTATTCCTCAAATTCACAATACATTTGTCATTTCAGTCCCGACTATTCCAACTGTCTGTGTAGCTTCTTCAGTGCCTGTTGTTAGTGCCGTCACTGCATCCTCGGTTGTGACCACTGTTGCTGGTTCGTCCCCCCATTCGGCAAATAGTGGCCAGTCGGTACCTACATCCGGAGTTGTCGATCCTACGCTTAATGCACCACCTTCTTCTGGTTCCATTCTAGCAGGGGGGCATACGATCAGTATTTGCAAGATGTCCAGAATCCAAGCTCACAAGGTCCATTCCATTACTACGATCCCGTAGGGCATCACCTTTATCTTGTCGGATCCTTGCCATTTCAACCTGTGATTGAGGTCTTAGTCTCGTTATATGTTGCTTGGGGTACCTCTGGTTACAGTGGTGGCAAAGTACCCCCTACGAATCTTCAACGACCATCTTATGAAGGTCACTTGTCTTACACGCAGCCTCCCTTTGGGCAGCAGTATTATGGACAATCTTATCTAGGGCAACCTAGAGGCCCAGAAGGACAACCCTTCCAGGGAAAACCTTTGGTTTATGGTGGTTCATATTTTACTTATCTCGAGCAACCCTCGGGAAATCCAGGACAACATTATATGCAATAAGGATAACCTAGGGTCCAATAGGGATACCCTTCTGGGCAACCCTCTGGAAATCCAGGACAGCCTTACATGCAACAAGGACAACCTGGGGTCCATCAGGGATACCCTTCTGGGTAGGGTGGTCAGCCTTACGTACAGCAAGGCCAACCCATTGTCTAGTCTTCTCAACCATCTAGACAAGTTGGTCAACCTCAGATTCAATCAGGCCAACCAACTGTCCAGTCCACTCAGCCATCTGGTCCATCAGGACAACCCTTGGTTGTGCAAGGACAACCCAACACCCAATAGGCTCAACCTTCTGGGCAGATGGGCCAATCTCAATCTGAACCAAGACAACCTTCTGGTCAGGTGGCTCAACCCCAATCCTCTCAAGGACATCTCTCTGCGCCTGCGCAACCGGGCATGCAAATGGTTGTTGCTTCGCAAGCTCCACCCAATTTTCAGCCTCAGGCTGGGCCCCAGACCCAAGCTGGTCTTCAAATACAAGTTGGGTTTCAATCTCAACCTCTTTATCAAATGCAGCATGACCCCCAGGCTCAGTATGGAGCTTAGCAACCTTATCGTTCCAACAATCCCAGGGGCAAGCTCAATTTGCCTCGTATCGAAATTATCAACAAATGCAGGTGAGTCCTTATCAAAATTACCAGAAACCGTTTGTTGCTCCTGCAGGTCAAGTTGGTAATCAATGGAATGCTGGGGGGCAAATCCAAGGTCAGCCGTCCAGTTATGGCTATAACCCCTATGGACAAAATCCCTACGGACAGAACCCCTATGGGCCAGGTCTGTCCGGACAAAATCAATGGGGGAAACCAACAACTGGTTGGAACCCTGGTGCTACCTCTTACCCACGGCCACATATGTCCTTTAATCCTCAATTACCCTTCTTAGCAACATTGGAGCTGCTGGATGTGTCCAAACTAACCAATGATCCTATTCTTCATAATCCGTACTGGCCACCAGTTCCAACTAAGATTCC
The DNA here is from genome assembly GCA_000404065.3 of Pinus taeda. Taxonomy (NCBI): domain Eukaryota; kingdom Viridiplantae; phylum Streptophyta; class Pinopsida; order Pinales; family Pinaceae; genus Pinus; species Pinus taeda. The sequence goes on along the minus strand of APFE030784072.1, from coordinate 116,634 downwards.
CGGTGATTGTCCCAAATTCAATGGCAAAGCTAGAGAAGACCCCCAAGCCCACATTATGACTTATCATCTATTGTGTTCGTCAAATTCGTGGCTTGACGATTTAGTTTGGCTCCGCCTTTTTCAAAGTAATCTCACTGGCTTTGCTGCTAAGTGGTATATTGAGCTAGCTCGCGGATATTTTCAAGATTTTAACTCATTGGCGATGGCATTTTTAACTCATTTTCAGTTGCCAATTTGGTATGAGAGAGGCACACATCTCCTCACATCCCTTAAACAGGATATGGCCACGCACATCTCTGATCATATACATGAAGGGAGACGACGTCGTCGTTTGATTAAATTTTGGATTCTTGATCAACTCCTGACCGATTGGTTTACAACCTCCTTTGTCCCTAAGATCACACGGGACATCGCTATGGGGGCATGTGTAACTGAAGAGCAGGCTATTGTGTGTGCTTAGTACCTTGACTTGGTTTATTCCCAGTCCGGTATGCTATATGATTATTTTCCTGACACCCCGAGGCCCCGAACTTCTAAAGCTCCACCAAAGCCATCTCTTGATGGTGTCATTGGATCTGTAAATCCGTCCTCTAAGAAATATTCCGCAAGCCCTAGGAAGAAAAATTCGAATGCTTCGAATGAAAATACTTCTCAGGCTATGTCTAATTCTGGTAATACTTCTGAGGTTAACATCGTCCATTCCACCACGGCGGATAAAGCCTCGAAAGGAAAAAAGAAGGGAAAAGGGAAAAATAAATCTGATCAACCCAAGCAGGATTCCCCTAAACCTCCACCCGAGGAAGGAACCAAACGCAAGCCCAAGTATCCTTGTCTTATCTGCAATGAGGATCACTACACGAAAGACTACCCAAGGCAGTCTGAAGTTAGTCGCTTGTTGAAAGGTGCCCCTGGGACTCCTGCGGTGCTGAAAGAACCTTTCCCCTCGCAGCAAATGCAAATGGTGGCTGACCCGTCCCAATCCTCTTCTCCCTTTGGTTCTCAAGTGTTCATTGCTGGAACGATTCCCGTTCGCATTAGTATTTGAGCAAAATAATATTCGTAGCCTGCCGGGAAAGAGCCTGAGGTCCCCTCAAGTGCTCCTTCACCCAGTTCTGGTCCGCTCTATATCGAGAGACCTAGCACTGAGATGCCTATTTGACCCCCTCCTAAAGGTGTACTCTGGAAATCTTCTTACAACCCTAATTCTCATGCTGCTCAGCACTATAGCATCGTTGAGGACTTAGCCCAGGCTCCGTCAGCTATGTCCGCTCTAGAAGTTCTCCAGAGCTGCCCCTCCCAGAGGAAGTCCTTTCTATCGGCCATCGGTGGCATTGACCCAGTCAACTCGGATCTGATCACTTTTGATGTCGAAAGCCATGTGCTGAGACTGCCTCACCAGATTCCCTTCCTTATCCAGGTCATCATCAACTCTAAAACGATTCATCGTACGATCATTGATGAAGGCGCTTCAACTTGCATTATGTCTGTTGTTTGTTGGAAGGCTATTGGTTCTCTGACCTTGAGTCAGTCTCCTACAACCTTGGAAGCCTTTTATGGGAGAGAGTCTTGCCCTTATGGTATCCTCCAACATTTTCCTATTACTTTGGAAGGGAAGACTATCGAAGTGGAAGTTGAGGTCATTGATGCTAATCTAACTTAGAACCTCCTGTTGGGCCAAAGCTGGACATATGCCATGCAAGCCGTGGCTTCATCTCTATTTTGTGTCATTCGTTTCCCTCATCAGGGGAAGATTATCATAGTAGACCAACTATCTTTCTTCGCCTCTTCTTCTGAAGGCAACGTGCCTTTTGTGGAGCTGGGCTCTTTAAAGACCCTGCCTTGATGGGTGTCTTTTCACTCCCACCTCTGAACGTCACTCCCATTAGTATGATTTATGTTTGTTTTCATCCTTGGGTTCTTCCCCCCATTGACCAGATAGAATCATGGGGCGATGAGATGTCGTTGAGTCCTGCCAAGCTCAACTACATCGAGATTGTTTTTGCATCGGCTCCCCTTCTTGAATCTACTCCTTTGAGTAGAGATCTTGACTCGTATACTCATTCCCCTTGGCTTGGAGACTATGCTTCTTCAGATCCCTTAAAGGAAACATTTCCTTCTGATGAAGTCATTATTGAGACTATATCTCTTGAGGAACCCCCTTGGTCCAATCTTCACCATCATTCCTGGTTCCTCCCTACCCACCGGGAAATGCTTGCCTGTCTCGAGTGGTTTGCTTATTGTCTCCCCGCACAACCCCTTTATATACCCATCCAAGTTTATCAAGTGTCCTCTAAAGGGAACATGGGAAACATCACACAAACCCAGTCGATCGACATCTCTGTTAAACTAGGGATTGTCAAGAATATCCATGTTGGAGTAACTTGTACTCCTGAGGAGATTCAACTTTATACTAGTCTTTTTCATGAATTTCGTGACGTGTTTTCTTGGTCTTATGAAGAAATGCTTGGTATTGACCCAAGTATTGTGGTGCATGAGATACCCACGTATCCGGGAGCTAAGCCTATCCGACAGCGTTTATGCCCCGTGCACCTCGAAAGGCTGTAGCCATTAAAACGGAAGTTGAATAGCTTCTCAAGGCTGGTTTTATCTACCCCATCCCACTCACAAATTGGGTTTCCTATCGTCCCTGTGAATAAAAAGCAGGGCACCATCAAGGTCTATGTTGATTACTGTGATATTAATCGAGCCTGTCCCAAGGATAACTACCCCACACCCTTCATTGACCAGCTCATTAATGAGTGTTACGGAAGTGAAATGTACTCGTTTATGGACGGCTTTTCTGGTTATAACCAGATTAATATTGCGCCTGTCGATCAACAAAAAACCGCCTTTATCTATCTGTGGGGCACTGTCGCCTACAAAAATCTCCCTTTCAGTTTGAAGAACACCGATGCTACCTTCCAACGCGCGATTTCCTATGCATTCCATGATATTCGACACATTGTACAACCTTACCTGGATGATCTACCAGCTCATTCAGCTAAGTGTCAGGACCATCCCGCTCATCTTCGCGAAATCTTTCTCCACTGTCGACACTACCGTATTCGGCTCAATCCGCATAAGTGTGTCTTCTGCATAGAGTCTGGCAGACTTCTCGAGTTCATCATCTCCCAAGAGGGCATTCGTTTGGACCCCCTGAAATTCGGCGCCATTCTGAATCTTCCTCCCCCTACTTCTTTGCAGCAATTGCAGAGCTTGCAGGGAAAAGCGAATATTTTACGACGCTTCATTCCGAACTATGCTAAGGTGGCCAAAGGTTTTACACGGTTACTAATGTGGGAAACCCCTTTTCATTGGGATGCCACTGCACAAGAGTCCTTCGAGCACCTCAAGGCTCTCCTTGTTTCTACTCCTTTGTTGCGTCATCCTAATTACCATCGTGATTACAATTTGTATGTGGCCGCTGCCGATACCACTATTGGCATGGTTCTCTTTCAAGATGATGATGATGACATTGAGCATGTCATTTATTATCTCAGCCGCAATCTATTAGATACGGAATCTCAATACACTCACATCAAGAAGTTGGCATTGGCCGCCGTTTGTGCCGTCCAACTGTTATAGACATTTTTGGGCACTTCAAACCCAATCATAAACGTCCATAAACTGAGGGCTCCTAAGTCCCTAAAAGTGTTGCTTCACTACCTAAAGGAATAAGGTCAGCTGATTACATCATCTCCCAGAAGTTCTCCACTAAAAACTGCTCATAAATGGTCAAAACTAGACCATACTGAAAACCCAGTGCAGAGGGTGCGATGCATATCACCTTCCTAGTGTAAGGTGCGATGTATACTGAATTTCTCCTCTGTAGGGTGCGATGGTTAGGAATGGACAAATGGCAGGACAAAATGCGAGGTGGAAGATCATGAAATCTTCTAGAAGCTTCCCCTCTGACACTTGCCTCTCTGTTTTTGACTAGGGATGAGTAAGAGATCATCATTCTCCAAGTGGAAGTAGGAACTATTAGAGAGAGGACACTAATCAAGATCCCAGAAGATGACTCACCTCCCTATAATCATCTATATATGGATCCCTCATCACAGAGATCCAGGGGCTGGAATTTTGTATCTTATAGAGAAGTGTTGTTGGTTTTCTGGTGTACATTCATATTGTTGGATGATCTAAGCTTTGCTTCAGGAGAAGAAGGGCTTTCTAGCTGGAAGATGATGCTAGGTCAGAACATATGGTTGTAATCCTCTTGCTACTTTTCATCTCAATAAAGCTATTCAAGTTTTCCTCCATATTCTTGTGTACTTGTTTATATATGCATTTGTATAGTTAACGCACATCTGGTCTAGTGTTATTTATGAATATAGATCTTTGTTCTTCGATAGTAGTATGTTGTTGTGATTCCACAGGTGCTATTTGAAGCTGGGCAGATGAAGAAGAAGTGGAAAAGCTCTATTAGGAAGGAGAGGAAATCAAGCGCAAGACTAAGGTTGGTCTCCTTGGTTCCCCTCTCATCTATTTTCATAAAGGAAAATGAAAGTAGACTTTACTTGTTTGTTTCTAAGATAGCTACCAGTCTTTGTGGGAATAGCAGCATCCGAGTGGACACTATTCCTGATAACACCAACGTTTCCGCCATTATATCTTGTTGCGCACTATGACAGTGATTTCTAATTTCAACCCGATGATGTACATCCTGTCACGTCAGCTGCTGGGGGGATTGTTATCCTCCAAGAGTTCGACTTGGAATTCACTACTACCATGTCCAAGAAATCCCTTGTCTTTGTTGAATTGCTGTGCTCTTTGCCATCTCTTACCGCGCCCTCTCGGTTAGAGGACCATATTCTGGACGAAACCCTCTTCTTAATTAGCACCCTCAATCCCTGGTACAGGGACATCATTGCCTATCTACAGACATCCTCTTTTCATCCTGAGATATCTAAGGATGCTCGACGACGGATTCGCCATCAATCTCAACCATATCACATTATTGGGGATACCCTGTACCGTCACGGCACTGACTCTATTCTCCGCCGATGTTTAACAATCAAGGAAGCTGAGCGAGTTTTAAATGACTACCATTCTGGCGCCTGTGGTGGTCACATGTCCGGATATGTTACTGCTCAGAAAATCCTCCGCACTGGTTACTTTTGGCCCTCCATCTTTAAGGACTGCATTCTTGCCATCTGCTCTTGTCACGAGTGCCAAATCTTCCAGTGGAAGATGCATGCGCATCCCGCTCCACTGCACCCCGTTGTTACCGTCGGCCCTTTTACAAAATGGGGCATTGATTATATGACCTGTAACCCTCGCTCGGCTAGGGGGCATGGGTATATCATCGTTTCCATTGATTTCTTCACAAAATGGGCTGAGGCAATGCCCACATTATCTGAAGACAATCATACAGCAACGCAGTTTTTATTTAATCACGTTATCTCATGGTTCGGAGTCCCTCAGGCCATCATCACTGATCACGGCAAGCATTTTCATAATCATATGATGATTGAGCTTACAACCCAGTTGGGCTTACGGTACAATAGCTCGACTCCATACTATCCTTAGGCCAACGGCCAAGTAGAAGCCATCAACAAGGTTCTAGTAACAATGCTTCAACGAACCATTGGCATGCACAAGTCCAACTGGCATTGGATGTTGTTCTCTGCCTTGTGGGCCTACCGAACCTCTGTGAAGGATGCCACCGATTTCACTCCCTTATAATTGGTTTATGGACTGGAGGCTACCCTTCCCATCGAGTGTGAGATCCCTTCTTTAAAATTAGCCATCGAATTACTCCCCGACACTACTCTGGTAGAGGAACGCCTTCTTTACCTGGAGTGGCTAGACGAAACTCGTCGACTAGCCTCTCTAGCTATCGAAGCACAAAAGAAGAGAGTAAAAAATCACTTCGATCATAGTATTCATCCTCGTTCTTTTGTTGAGGGAGATTTAGTGCTACTCTACGATCAAGCCAATGATAAGCTAGGGGCAGGTAAATTTGAACCCATGTGGCACGAGCCTTATATTGTAAAGAGAGTTTTGCAGAAAGGGGCCTATGAGTTGATTGAGTATGAAGGGAATCCTCTGGATAAGCCACGGAATGGGCTTTACTTGAAAAAATATTATGCGTAAATTCCAGGCACTCTGATTTGTACATACATGTGCTTTAGCAGGTGTGTTGTGTGTGCGTATTTTCATGTTTTTGGCTTGGTGTGTTGGCGTGATTTTCGCTTATTGTGTCCTTTTGCTTCTTGTACAAATGTCTAGTTCACCTTACGTTGGTTTCGCCGATGGTGCCTCCCGTAGTACATGCTACCTGTCATCTACGGCATGGGTGATCTACGATCCTCATGGTGAGCTAGTAGACCTTCAAGGGGTTTATCTAGGTTGTACCACAACAATGTTGTTGAGTATAGTGTTGTTATTGAGTTACTGGCTAAGGCGATCAATCTCGGTATTCGAACATTGGTTGTGAACCTAGATTCTCAACTTTTCATCCACCAGCTCAATGGGTGATATTCCATCAGAGGCCATCGGATTCTAAGGTTATATCTACGTGTTAAGTTGTTATAAAGGAATTTTGGTTTCATCACATATCAACACATTCTAAGACGATTAAATACTTTAACTGATGCATTAGCCAATTATGTACTAGAAAGACATTTGCATAACATGTAATTAAAACAACAAAAGAAGCATAAAAACATAATAAACCATAGGCATATGTATATATATATGTGTGTGTGTGTGTGTGTGTGTGTGTGTGTGAGTCGAAATGTTTGCACAACATGCATCACATAGATCAAAAATATACATGTTCGTCTTAATACATCCGAAGATGACATGTCTCTAAAAAAATATGATTGAAAATAAAACCTAAGTGTCTAATCTCTATGGTGCTCATGATAACACGTCACCGCACGCACTAGGCATCTCAGAAGATAGTGGAGGTGACTAGGCACTCCCACTGTATGTCTCTGGTATGCCAGTGGGACATCTGCCAGCCGGGCATAGTCTGGAATTCCTCGAGCGATCCCCTTGAGGTTCTGGATCAACTCTCCTCCCTCGGCACCCTCTGCCTTAGGTTCAGCTGCGGGCTGAGTTCTCCGTGAAATGGGAGACATACCGGCTGGTCTCTCTGGGCTGACATCTGCATACACATGTAACTGCTATTAGAACGAACATGTATTAACAAAAAAAATCATAAAACATAAAATCAAAAAGAGATCATACCCAGCTCTTCATCCCATTCATCTCCCTCTGGCAGTGGGAGATCTGGATCACTAGTGAAATCTATCCCTGCATATGGCCAATCTTCGACTACGATCAACTAACGACATAGCCACCCAAAAAACTTTGGCCTCAAGGACATCTATTGGCCCCCTCCTCCTCTGGGCATCAATGCTACCCAGCAAGCCATTCTTGGCTCTTGTGGTATTGGCCCAGCTACTATGACCCCTTGGCCTTGGAAGATTTGTAATCGCTCCAGAATGAATGATACCAAGATAGAGCCATAGCCAAACTGTTTCAGTTTGTCTCGGTTGCATTTCGTGAGCTGTCTCTTCATATTTTCTGTCACTGTTGTTGCCCAATCAAAATTAATGGGACCCATACACTCTGAGGCAAATAAGAGCTGAGTTTTTGTCCCCTCGTGCGGTGCCTGCACCCCCGCAGCCCACGTGATCGTATGTAGAACCACGCTGAGTGCTAGATCCTGAATGGTAGCAATGTCTACCTTCTTACTCCTAGATCTGAATTGTGCCCCCAGGCACACTCGTACCATCACCTCGCCCATTTTCTCACCAGACAGTCTGCTCCCCGTCAGTATGGGCACCAGACCTCTACATGACAATCTATTTATAAGTAGATGTCAGAAACCTCCAGTTCTAATACTTGATCCCTCAGTTTGAACACTTGTTCGTTCTCATCCCAAATGCTGATCAGGTATTGTAAGAGCTCAGGTTGAGCTCGTAAATAAGGTGCCAGGAAGAATTTCTTCAACGAGAAATTCCTGAGGGCGTTCATGCAACCTTCATCTTCCATGGCTAATTCGTCCTCTCTCTCGTGCTCCCTCTCTTTCCATTGAATCACCATTTTTCTTGGTTTCCTGCATCCATATGGTCAAGAACCCTTGATTAGATCTCTGTTAGGCCAAAAAATACATTCAAATCAATTACAAATCTAAAATTTAAGGTGAAAATTAGGTTCCACTGTTGGAGCGGCTATTTCTAAAACAGTCGCAGCCATTGGCGTGGGCCTTTGGCATATAAAATCCCATTGGCGCGGATTCGTGCTCGATACTCGCGCCAATGGGTGCAGCCCTAAATTTTTAAATCCTTCCACAGAAATCTAATGAGCAAAAGGAAACTGTCAAAAAATGGATTGAAATGAAGTAATAGGAAGTGCCTCTTACCTGGAACTGATGGAACTCTGAATGGCACAGATCTGTCATAATCGCTGTCAGAAATTCGCACACCAAATGGACCATTACTGCTCTTCAATCAGGTAAATAGTAAAAAGTAATTTTATTTTTACCATTTGACATATTTATAACTTTTTGAACTCAAAATAGGTTTTGAAAGTTATTTTTCATAATATTTTAATATATTTTTTTGTCCAAAATGGGTTTTACACTTGCTTTTTGTGCAGCAATAGGGTTTTTGTGACTTAAACGGTGAAACGAGTTATATTTTATACTTTTTCGGACTCGGTAAATACACAAAAAAAGTCATTCTGGAGTCATCTTTCAGCTCTTCTCTGACTCTCTAAACATGAAAAGGTTTATGAGGCCCTTGTCATTTCGATCTCGTTAAAATGGATGCAAAACGACATCTACCCGGTATACGTTTACCCCTTTTTGGGGATGGGATGGATTATTTATGAAAAAGGAATACCCTAGCCTATCGCGACTAGGAGGTTTCCTCAGATTTTGTTTTCTACCTTTTTGGGTCTGAGGAACTATTTACGAAAAGGGACCTTTGGACTTTACTTTTCTGCTGTTTTTTCAAACTCTCTAAACATGAAAAGACGTCGAGTTCTCCCTTTGTCTGACTCGCTAAAACTTGATGACATTGGATTCCGTCGAAATGACGTTTTACAAGCATATGTTATCCCCTTCAATCTTGTTAATAAAAATGATTGGGGTACTCACCAGAAATGGTGGGGAAAATGGAACCAGAATCATTGTCATGTTGGCAGTATGTCGCTTTTGGAAATGGCACTTGTCTGCATTCGTGTCAGGGTGGGAACATCTCATCTCATTTTTCACTTGCCTCCATGGGTTTGGGTGATCTTGTTTTGAGCTCTCATCTCCTCTTTGCCTTGTCACCATGACCTCTGATCGATTGATGTCAAATACTGCCAAGTCCACTGTTGTGCCACCAATATGTTCAAGAGAAGTTGACCTCTACAAAATTTCAACCTCCCTCTGATAACTCATATAATCCTGATTCACAAAAACATTATCTTCCTCTGTCTTGTGTCAATGATGTGGGAAATACTATGGCCCACCTCCGGTGAAGGTCACTTCCTGTCGACTTCAGCTCATTATCCAGGAAGCTGATCTAGAGACTCCCTTCTGGTGCCTTGGAGCATGCATGCCTCAATGGCAGGTTCTTCGCATTTGACGTGAGGTTTTCATCATTAGCCTTCGATCGAATGATTCTACGGGTGTTCAACACCGGCTCACTAATGCACATGCCGTAGATTGTACTTGTATTACCTTGAGGGCCATTGTCATTATCGGTGGTACCTCTTGCGTCTATTAATAGCTTTCACCATTGGCTGGTAATCAGACGATTTTCTTGCATGTTCGACTTCGGCTCCTATATTCGCATGCTTGAACTTGTACTTTGTTTGGATCGAGGTGGAGCACAAGACCCTGGATTTTGTCTGTTGAGATCCAAGCTGCGATTTTGTGGATTACTATGATTGTTACATGACTCATTCACTGGATGGCTGCGACCATGCCTAAGTCTATTTATCGATCCTCACTGGATGGATATGCCCATACCTTGGATCTAGATTATTATGTACTCTGCTCTGGATGGCTGGGCCCATACCACACATATCATGTATTTGAGATATCAGTTGTACTTCTCCATGCAGGTTTTCCGATGGCAGTGTTTTCGGTTGGACATGTTCTAGTAGAGCATTTCACCCCTCTCTCTCTCTCGAGCCTCATGCTTTAGGGGGCATCTGTTACACAGCAATTTGTCACCGTCCCTGCTACCCCTGTCCCGTACCTTGGAGGACTCATTCCGGGACCTATGAGAAGTAACATGGCCTAAAAAAACTTGCATTGCATTCCTCTGAACATGAGCTTTGTTTGCCCTGAAAAAATCTCCTGCTGAAAAACCCTAAAAATAGCTCTTTTTCCATTGGCGTGGTCCCATAGTTCAGCCCTCATGCCAAGGGGGCAAATCCTCCAAAGAGGGCACTCCAATTGGCGCTCTGTCATAGAGTCGCACCCACGCCAACCATATTAAGAGGTGTTTTTTAACAAATAAACGGCGGAAGTTTCATCCTAACAAATCCCTAGACTACTATCTATCTTGAGTTGGGTGGTTCAGCTATGGATTTCCATAGAGAGAAAGTGGTTTGCCACGTCTCATGGAAGCTTCCTTGATGATATGGCCAATCCCATGATTATTGGTTATGATCCCAACTCCCCTTCCTCCATCTATAAATGCTTGCCCATTTCCTTTGCAAGCTAGTTCCAGAGTTTCAAAATTCCCAAATTCCCAAGAGCTTCATGTTGCAAGAGCCTTCTTGATTCCCTTAAGGCCAAATCCAAGCAAGGAGACTATTGTCCAAGATCCAAAGAGAGAGGCTTGTCCTTATTCCCGACAGGCTTTGCGAGGCATGTTCTACTGACTACCCACCAAAGGAGAATCCAGCGTCAGAACATTGGTTGTACTCTCCTTTGATTGATTATTAATGAACGATTATTGGTTATGGTTCCACTCTTGTTATTATGATGAGTTATGTCTTTTCTGACTGAGATATAGTTGCGTATACTGGATTTATGCTTGCATTTGTATTTTTTCTTGTATGTGCAGGTGTCCATTCACAGAGATCTTGAGGATTATGATATGCCGGAGCAGGGGAACGAGAGCACCACCTCTCCTACAACCAATAGCGTTGGAATCCAGGTAGGCCTTCATTTCCGGTCTGTTTATTTGCAATTAGGTACTTGCATTATAGAATTTGATGATTGTTGCTAGACCCAATCTGGGCTAGTACGGATCGCCTCTATCCGAAGAGGGGATTTACCTCTTCAACATAAGGGTTTTTCCTCATACGATAGTTTTTCACTTTTAAATGATTTCGAAGACTTAGATAATTCTTGTATCCATTTTGGATCACGCCTTCCCACTCAAAAAGCTTTTGGACCACCAAAAGTTGGTTTTCAAGCATCAATCAAGTTAGGATATAGCTTCGTCACTTGTCCAATTTCAATCCATCGTGCACTACTTGGTTTTGAACCTTTGAGTCCAATTCTGAGGTACTTAATATCCCCTCTGCACATAGTTCTCACCTTCCTGTCCAGAACTATATCTTCTTGAAACTCATTGAGATATTTAGGAAATAGATCATCAATTAAAGGCAATTGACTTTACTCTTCGGGATCTTCAATTAACGAAGGTTCAAACAGTCTTAAATTTTCTGCATTAACCACTGAATAGATTTGCATGTAAGCTGGAAAATCAAGGGGAAAAGCGTCCTCACCAATTTTCTCAAGTATCTTGAAAGGCCCATACCTTATTGGCTTCAGCTTCTTTCCCTCACCTTACATTCTGTCTTTGTTGATGTACAACCAGAATTGGTCACCAACTTGGAAGCTATGCTCAATTTGATGCTTATCATGCCTTGCCTTGTACTTGGTTTGGCTCTCTTCAAGCTGTTCTTGCACTTCATGGTGAATTTCTTTGATCTGTTCAATGAACTTGATTGCTTTTCTCACATCACTGTGTCCATCAATAACTATGTCTTTCCTAAAGACAAAATCCAAGGGAGACTTTGGTGTAAAACCAAAACAAGTCTCAAAAGGAGATCTTTGTGTAGAAGAATGTTTAGCACGGTTGTAAGCATGTTGCACATAACACAAACATTCATTCCAAAGATTGGGATGCTTGCTGCAATAGCCCCTAAGCAACTGGATCACTGTCCTGTTGACCACCTCTGTTTGGCCACCTCTTCTTCAATCTAGTGTCCATTAACTTCCATAGACTTGACCAAAACTTCCCAACAAATCGGGAATCTCGATCAAATACAATGGAAGTGGGTAGCCCAAAATGAACCCAGACATGCTGAAAGAACACCTTTGCTATTTGTTCAACTATAATCTGCTTGTTACAAGGTATCAAAATACACATTTTGCTGAACATGTCCACAATAACATATAAATAGTCATGACCTTTTCTAGATTCTCGAAATCCCCCAACAAAGTCCATGGAAACACTTTCCCAAGGACGAGAAGGGACTCGAAGTGGAGTGTACAAGCCTAATTTTCTATTGTTGGGCTTGCTTTTAGCATACATGGTAAACCTTTTAATATATCCAGAAACCGTCTCATGCATTCTTGTCAAATAGAAAAATCATTGCAGCTATGCAATTGTTTTACTTACCCCAAAATGACCTGATATTAGAGAAGTGTGTGCTTCTCGGATTATATTAAATCTTTAAGTTTGAGGATTGCATAACTTTCCCAAATGATACAAGAGTTGGTCCTTAATATGATTATCCAATTCTTTTATTTGTTTGCCATGACTTAAAGTTGCATATACATCTTTAAAATCTACATCTTGAGCATACTGTTCAATGTATCTTTCATGCAATACTGAATTATGTTTAAGTAGAGTAGATGCATTTATGATTGGTCTGGATAACATATTTGCAAATTTATTGTGTATGCCTTTCTTATATTCAATGACAAGATGAAACTATTGTAGAAAACCCATCCACCTATAGTGTCTTGATTGCTACAATTTAGTTTGTGAGTGTAAATATTGAGGTGGTTGATGAACAGTATGTATAACTGTTTCTTTGACCATTAAGTAATGTTTCCATTTTTTCACACTCTGTACTAATGCGTACAATTCTTTATCATATGTGGGATAATTAACTACTGTAGAATTAAATGTCTCAGAATGATAACATATGGGTTTACCATGTTGCATCAACACTGCTCCCATGCCATAGTCACTAGCATCTATTTCAATCTCAAATGGTCTTTGAAGATCTGGCAATGCTAGTACTGGTGATGTGCTAATCTTTTCTTTTAGGGTGTCGAAGGTTTCCTATTGTTTTCCTCCCCACTGAAACACCATGTTCAATCCTGTCAAATCATGTGAGGGAGTTGCAATCAAGGAAAAGTTAGCAATAAGCTTTCTACAATATTATGCTGCTCTGAGGAAGCTTCTATCTTCTGTAGCAGATTTGGGTTTAGGCCAGCTAATAATGACTTCAACCTTACAGGGATCTATCTTTAATTCACCACCACCTACATTATGACCCAAATAATTTAAAGATGTTTTACAAAGTCACATTTTGATAACTTCACATTGAGATTTTCCTTCTTCAAAACATCTAGAGTCTGCTTTACATGCTTTAAATGTTCTTCCCATGTTTTACTGAAAATAAGAATGACATCTAAATATATAATTACAAAATCATCAATAAAAGGCCTCAGTACATCATTCATAACTCTCATGAAAGTGGCAGGAGCATTAGTTAAGCCAAATGGTATAACTAGCCATTCATATAGCCCTTGCTTTGCTTTGAAAGCACTCTTCCATGTATCTTGTTCTGCTACTCTGACCTGATGGTAGCCACTATGCAAGTCCAACTTCGGAAAATAAATAGCTTCTTTCAGCTAACCCAATAGATCATCAATGCAAGGAAGGGGATAATGATTCTTGATTGTTATTTTATTCAGCACTCTGTAATCAATGCACATCCTCCACGAACCATCTTTCTTTCTCACCAACATGATCGGAGATCCGCATGGTGATGTGCTTGGTCTTACGAACACTTTCTCAAGCGGCTCCTGTACCTGCTTCTTGATCTCTACATTCTCTAAAGCGGATAACCTGTACATTCCGATTTCAGGCAATGGAGCATCTTGCTACAAATGAATATCATGTACAATTTCCCTTTTGGGTGCCAGATCTTTAGGTTCTTGAAATAGGATATCATATTCTGAAACAAATTTTCTAAATCAACTTTGTGTTTAGCATCACAGCCCTCAAATACATTGGTTTTATCAAGTTTATTTTCCTTTACAACCATTAGTAAAAATTTCTTCCATGAATTTACAATTCTTTTCATCTATCCTGATTTTATGAGAGTGTAATTATTTTTGAGTTTATGATCTCTTACAATATATTCTATTCCATTGTTGGTGAGTTGATACTTATTTTCAGCTCTATAGAAAATGGCTTTTATATCATACTAGTAAGGACTTCCTAAGGCAATTCCACATATATCCAAGGGAACGATATCTACCTCAACCTCATCTACAAATGCTGACCCAAAAGAAAACCTAAGTTTACATTGTCTAGTCACTTGTAGCTTTTCTTTATCACATACCCAACCTATGGATATGGCTTCTTGTGAGGTGTGGTTAGTAATAAAAACTTCTTTACAATTGCTTTAGAAATCAAGTTTACTTTTGAACCACTGTCAAATAAAGTATCAATATTTTGATGCTTGGAAATAACTCTAATATGGAAAAGCTCATGTCTTTTCCTCTCATTTTCTTCATTATCAATAGTCTGTGCAGAATTACTAGTAGATGCTTCATAATTTTTACGTTTTATACCTGTGGCTATGATTGTTGTTTCATCACCTGAGTATGACCCCAAATATTTCTATATAGCAGCAGCAATCTTCTTCTTCTTGCCATTGAACTTCTTGGGTTTCATCTCCGGGTGCAATGACCAGCAATGTTCATCATCGTGTCCATCCTTCTTGCAGTGAGTGCATGAAGGTTTGCTTTTTTGTACAGCGTTTGTCTTCCTCTCCTACCATTTTTGCTTCCTCTTTTCCTTGTTTTTGCTTGCAGTGGGTTTTGATGATCCTCCAATATCTGGGTTCACATTCTTGCCTCTAGCCTCTAGATGTGTAGCCTAAATGGATACTTCATCTATGATAGTAGGGTTAAACATGAGAATGGTGTGCCTCAAATAGCTATGTAGACCACCTATATATTTCAGCAAAGTTTTAGGTGAGTCTAGAGAAATGCCTAGAATTAAAGCTCTTTTTCTAAATTCCTGGGTATAGCTTTGTACACTTTACCCCTTTAATTGGCGAAGAGTTTGCCAACTCATCATGGCTCATTGCATATAAGCTAGTAGATAGAATTATTTTTTAATGGAAGAAACAAATTTACTCCAGGTAGAAAGAATTTTATCATGCTTCTTCAAATCAGCTTGTGTCCTGCCTTCCGACCACACTAGGGCAGTTCCTCCAAGGCGAAGGCCAGCCAACTGAATCTTTCTCCTTTCTGAATTGATGTTCTGCACCCTGCAATATACATCAATCTGTCTAAACCAATTATCTAGCTTTTCTGCATTTAATTCTCCATCATATATTGGCAAATCAAATTTTCCATATAATTTAATCACAAAAGTCTTCTTATTTTTATTTTGAAGGCTAGAAGGAGGTGTTGGTGGAGGAGGTTCTTCCCCTTTCCCTTTGCCTTCTGAATGGGCAACTAGAAGAGATTCCTCTACTCCTTTGCCTGTTTGAGATGCTGAAGGGCTTTCCCCTCGACCTTTCTTAAATTCTCGGTACATTTCTTCTAGCATGGCTCTCATGTTCATGAAACTGTCCATGAACTAAGAGTCTGATTCTAAGGGCATTTCTTTTTTCATTTTCCTCGTACGACAGACTCTTCCAATTTTTGGGTTAGCCTCAACTAGTTCTCGTTCTCCTAATTTGAGTTTTGACTTAGTTAGCATTCAACAATCCAGCACAAGCTTGTCTAACCTTAGCAACCTAAAGCTCTGATACCACTTGATCTAAAAATGAGATCTTAGACAATTATTAAGGTATTACAGACTCATGTGAATGGATATGCCTATGTTACTTTTTGCAATGGATTGATAAGATTACGAAATACAGAGACAATGAAGCAATTAAAGAACATAATAGACAAACACATATAAACATAACAAGCTTAATAAGGAGTTCACCCAACACTCCTTGGATACGTCTCTTGGTCTAGCCTTCAGTGGTGACCTCTCTATTATGCCTTCAAAAACAGAGTTTTACAAAAGTATGAGCTCAATTTGAGTATCAACACACAACATATACAACAGCGAGAGTTTTGCTTGAAACCCTCAAGCCTCTCTGAGTACACAGACTCTATCTATCACTCTTTGTCTCTGTCTCTCCTCTATCTCAGCGCTGCCTATCCCTGTCTTATGTCTTTTGTGGCTTTAAAGCCAATCTGCATTGTCTGTTCATTTCCTCTTCTAGGGCTTTCTAGTTCCCAGCCTCTGTCCACTCGAATCCCCCTTCTCGGTGTTAAATAATCATTGCTAACACTTTTAGGGGAGGTGGCTACCTATTCTGCAATAGAAGAGTCCATCTGGCCTTTGAAATCCCTAAAATACCCATTCTCTATTTACATAGAGAAATGCATTCAACACAGGAAAAATTTGCTGAAAGATTGTTCATCGGACTTCAAATATTTGTAAATCCACACTATATTCCTATTGGGTCTACCCTCAATCGCTAACGCATATCGCAACTGCCTATGTCTCATGGTTTCCCCTTTATATTTGGAAAATACGTTAAAATATCACAAAAATGGCTTTATGTGGATTTGAAACATTATATATTTTTATTCGCAAACTCTTTTGGGTCTGGTCTTCATTGCATCGGCACTTTCCCATCATATTTTGTTTAATAAACAAAGTACACGACAATACGCACAAGCTGTTGTTGGGCGGATCTCAGAACGTATGGAATATCATTTGTGGTTCTATCGGGTCCGACTATCACGGTGCGTATATATATATATATGCCCGCTCCGTTGTGTAGCTCTGATGCGATTTTGCGATATGACTTGTGGCATGAGCCCCGACCATTGTAGTGCTTCACTGTGGATTGTTGACATGATATTGCGATGCAACGTGGGCCGTCGACCTGCATGCTTGATGGACGATCCTCGTTGACCCTACTGATCCCTGTCGCATATATTATATGATCTCCACCGATATCCTTCGCCTGCCACTGCCGATTTGTGATTTGTTGATCAGATCTAGATCGTTGACCGACCAGATCCAATGGCTCCTATGTGTTGCTCCTTTCTCTGTCGATAAGCCTGTTTTTTTCATTTCATCATATTTTTGGCTGCCGACAGTGTTTTCCACATGTTCTAAGGGTTTTTCCTCATACAATAGTTTTGTTATTTTAAAAGATTTCGAAGACTTAGAGAGTTCTTGGATCCATTTTGGATCACCCTCTCTCTCTCTCTCTCTCTCCACCCTCTAACCTTGTCATTCACTCTCTCTTCCGTCCAACCATGTTATTATCTCTCCCCGCCCTCTCCCCCTCCAGCTTTGTGTCTCCCCACTCTCTCTCTTACCTTTCTCTCCCTCTCTCACTCCTCACTTTCTCTCTCTCTTCATTCCTCCTCTTCCCTCTCCTTCATTGTATCTCCTCCTCTCCCTTGTCACCCCCTATCTCTCCACCTTTATCACTCTATGTCTTTGTTCTTCCCTTCATATATATCTACAGTTAATATATATCATGATATATTAATATATATTATAATATCAATATTAGATTTAATGATATTTTTTACATGGCTTGATAACAAAATTTATAATAAAACTACATGAAATTAATATTTTCAAATATTCCAATTTTGATGTCGAAATATTTGTCTTTAAATATTTTAATATATCCCTACGATCTTTTTTCCTTTTAAGATTCATTCTACAGATGTTTAGTTAAAACAAATTAATCTAGGTGGATATTGGTGGCCACCCGCCAATTCCACTTAGAACCCCACCATTATTTCTTTTAGTTTTTCATTTTGCTTAATTACAACACAGTTTATTATTTTTTGCAGTTTTTCAGGTCCTAAACTTCTGAAGCCGTTTTGAGGCCCTAAATGACGTTTTTTGGCAATCTACCGCCAACGAATTTTAGTAAGTCATTTTTTCGTCGTATTCCTCGAAGAGAATTTTCGAACGGGATATCATTCACATCAAATGGAGATATATGACCAAGTCACAACCTGGGGAAGTTGGTTACGCAACTAACCCCAACAGCACACATAAAATCTTGGTGTTACATCTCCTCGTGTTAGGGTTTTGGTTGTTTAGGGTTTGCTCTTATTGTTCAATAATAAAAATGTCCTTGCGCCTCATTGTAATGCAGTTCAGAGGCATCTGGCTGCCACATATCTCCTTAGAGATAAGCTACCATCGCCCGAGCTAGTTTATTTTCATTTCTATTTGTAAGTATATTTCAATATTTTCCATTAATGAAATGAAGTATTATTTCTGCTGCATCTTTGTATTTATGGTTACTTCTGTACTTTATTTTGTTCTTGCATAAATCCATATTAGTGGTATCATAGCGGTCTTCTCTTTCTATGTTTTTCTTTGCATCTCCCCAATGAGGTCGGGATATAAGGAGTTAGGGCTTGAACTCGTCGAACCTTTGCAAGACCAGCCGCACAAATCTCGACAGCCTCCCATGACAGATGAATAGAAATATGAGGGGGCAAGATATCATATCAAAATATTGCTCGAAGGAGCCCTCAAGCGACAAAGGCACGCAATGATGGACAACTTTGCCCAGATCTTTCAGCGGCTACCCAGGGGTGACACATCTAGTTCCAATAGCTACTCTGGAAACACCACACCCTTTAAGATACAAGTTAACTCTAAAATCCCCATATTCGAGGGTCAAATAGACGCACACGTCGTAGATAAATGGTTGAATCTACTAGAATGATATTTTTATGTTCATATTTTTTCAGCCGAGAAAATATTACTTTTGATCTTCACAAAGCTGCCCCCCAAGTCAAGGACTGGTGGAAACCCTATTGTGAACAGAAGAATGAAAGTATGAACTCACTATTTTCAGTCGCTCCCACTTGGAATTCATTCTGGGAAGCCTTCAAGGAGTAGTACTACCCTGTTGGGAGCTACGAGGACAAATACATAAAGTGGACCACGATGTGGTAGGGAAGGGACCAAGATATGCCGAAGTTTACTAATATTTTTCATACCCTTCGCACGAAGTTGGGTATCAAAGATTCTGAGAAACATTTGGTACTCAAGTACTGCGGATGCCTACATAGATACATCCAGGATGAGATGGAGTTCATGTACATCTCCTTGCTTGGCATGACGTACTAATTTTTAGCACAATTCCTTAATTGTAGCACAATTTACTAATTTGTAGCATTTTTTGAGGTTCTAAACTTCTAGAGTTGTTTTGAGGCCCTAAACGATGTTCTTTTGGCAATCTATTGCCAGCGACTTATGATAGGTCATTTTTTTCGTCGTAGTTCTTGGATATATCTTTTCAATAGGATATCATGCACATGAAATAGAGATAATATGACCAAGTCACAACCTCGGGAAGTTGGTTGCCCAATTAACCCCAACGGGGCCCATAAACTCTTGGTGTTAAATCTCCTCGGGCTAAGGGTTTGGTTGTTTAAGGTTTTCTCTTATTATTGAATAATAAAAAGGCCCTTGAGCCTCATTGTAACGCAGTTCAAAGGCATGTAGCTACGACATATCTCCTCTACCATCACCCGAGCTAGTTTATTTTATTTTCTGTTTGTAAGCATATTTCAGTATTTTCCATTAATGAAATGAAGTATTATTTCTCTATATTAATGGTTATTTTTGTTCTTTATTTCCTTCCTACATAAATCCAAATCACAAAATTTGGAGCAAGATTTTAGATTATTTGTGTTGAATTAACCCTTTTCCTTTGATTTCAGAACTTACATTGGCTTAATTAAAGAGTAAAAATGTTTGAACTTTTACCTAATTTGAAATTGTAATGTGGTAAAATTTTTTGTTAAAGGTAAATTTATGATCCATCTAAATTCACATATATGATAATGGAACTATTAAAAGCATGAGATAATTTACTATCCACTCAAATACATAGTTATATTTTAATAATTAATCTAAATTCATTAGTAAGATTAAAAAATTATATATAATTTTAAAAATTGGCTCACAATTTGCAAAAAAAAAAAAAAATAACATGACTTACTTACACATTTGTGTTATAATAAGCTGTAAAATGCGCCTCTATATGCAGTTAAATTAAATATATAAATAAAATAATATATATACAAAATTTGAATATTATATAAATATAATATTATATGTATTTTCCTTCCAAAAAAAATCCAAGCAACTTAAAACTAACTGATATTAAAAAACACATCTAAATTAAAATAAATGTGAATTCTATTTTAAAAATACTAAGAGATATTTTTTTTTTTTTTTTCTTATATTACACACATTCAAATCATAAAAATAACTAAATACAAATAACCACTAAAAAATATTAAGAATTTTCTTATTTTTTAAAATTTATTGTTAAATATTACATACATTCAAATCATAAAAATAACTAAATACAAATAACCACCAACCTAACTTCACATTTAAAATCTTAATAAGTAACCTTTTTTATAATTACGCCTTACGGCGTTCCCTCTGAAATCAACTATCTTAAATGCCTCCGTGTCATAACTTGTACCGTTAGATATTTTGTTAGACGATTGAATGAAAATGATCCATTGATTTGAATGCGATGATGGTTGCATACAAACTACTTTCGCTGCGAATTCAAACGTGTTTATTTTCCGCGTGTTTCGCTTTGGATAGCTAATCGGTTTCTCTCCCACAATCTTGATGCTCTCCAGGTCTCTTTGATTGTGTAGTCACGTAGGACGGATTAGACCGCGAGATAGGCGTAACTAGCTACGATGATCAGAGTCGTGAGTTTCCTGTAAACCAGACAGGGGTGCTTCACATCGATTACAGATCAGGCTGGGGGACCATGTTATCTCTAACCTTACGTATATCTTTCAGGCAGAACCAAAATCTGTGGTAAGAAGATCTCGGGTTGCTTTTCCGTTAACTGAGGCACAGAAAACCCAAAGCAATGTGAACTGCAAAGGGAATTTAGGACTGCCATCATTGGACGAGTAAGAGATATTGGCAGCTCACTCAATGTTGAAAATATTTAGCTTTAATGGGAAAGAATTAGCCGTTGACGAAATTGCTACGCCCGGTTGAAGAAATTGCTTGGGTATCTTAGAGAAAATTCGTGTTCACTGGAAAGAGAAAAATAAGTTTTATTAATTTTTACAGAATTCAGAACCTTCGGCTCTTTCTGCGTCTTATACTTCTTGTGTTGCAGTTAAATGGGCATTGGATGAATTAGTTTTTGAGGGAGATGAATTGATGCTCATCCACGTGAGGCATCCCATTGTTGCCATTCCAACTCCGAGTAAGATAATTCTAATTCTAACTCCCTTGAATTTCAATTTTTTATTTTTCAGATTGAATAGTTCAAGAGTTTTTATTAGGAGGATAGGCATGTCTATTTCGAAGTGGTTTTATAGAATTTTTATTCTTTAAGAGTATATAATTAGTTTAAATTAATAATCTAATAAATTTTTTATATAACAAAATTAATAATTTATATTATCTTATTAAATAAAATTAATAATTTATATTTTCTTATTTAGGAGTTTCATTAATTTTGAAGAACTCTATATTGAACAGATTAAAAGACTAGTCTATATTACTGGATAATGCTGACAGCTTAGAAGAACTCTTTATTGAGATTACACTCTATTGAGATTAAAACACTACTTCTACGGATTACAGTGAACTCTGTATTGAGATTAAAATACTGTTCTTTTTAATTTGGATAGTGCTGACAGCTTACAAGAACTTTTTATTGGGATTACACTCTGGATGGAGATTCTATAATATTGGATAGTACTGACAGCTTAGAAGATCCCCTTATTGGGTTTAGAAAACTATAATTTATTCATGAATGCTATTTGACGAGGTTACAGCTTAATTCCCAAGACCAGTCTGTCTTAGTTGTTTCTGCACAGATTAAATTCATTGAAGTGGTAGATGGAGGTGATTCTGATACCTATTTGTTCTGCATTTTTGGTATGGATGGCTTGCAGACATTTGCCTATTTTGGTTAAGAAATGCTTTACAGGAGGTTGCAATTCGCACTTTGCTTGAAAGAGTTTATTGATTGCTTACACTACCCCTCTAGTGTCAGGCTGCAATTTGTATTTTTGTCAGCCATATTGATTTTTTACACTACCTGGTACCCACTGTAAATTGATCTTTGTATTGCTATTTTTGTTAGCCCTTACTCACTGCACAAAATAATGAGCTTATGCAAACCATTAAAGTAGGATGACAGAATTGATCTTCATGTTTATTGGTTGATCATAAAGTAGGTTCAGGTCAGGCACTATCCCAGGTGTCAATTTGAATATCCTAGAATTTTGAGAATTGTTATTGATCTTATTTCCAGAAAGATCAGGACCTGAGGAGTGTGCAGCTCCTGGTTTATTAAACACTTCCTGAGAATGCCCAGTATTTGCCTCAGAATAAGAAGTTTCTTCAGACTTTGAAGCTTGTGAGACCTGAATGCTTATATCTGAGACAGAATTGATGTTCATGTTTATTGGTTGATCATAGGGTAGGTTCAAATCAGGCACTATATCAGATGTCAATTTGCATATCCTAGAATTCTGAGAATTGTTATTGATCTTATTTCCAGAAAGCGAATCTGTACTCTGTATTCCTAAATTGTCTGTATCTTCTGTTTCCCACGACACAGTTTGAGACCTATCAGAGCCATCATCCAGAGGCAACGTCACTCTTTCTCGTATCCTAGGTGTACCTACTCTTTGTGATGTTAGACTGGTGTCAACAACTGTAAATATAAAGGATTGTACTTGTTTAGGTTGAAGATAGGAACAGGGATGGCCTGCATGCCCATTTTCTTTATCTCCATTCTCAGAAGTATGGAAGCATTCTGGCTTCACTTCGACTCCAGTTATACCATGTGATCAACACAGACACAATCAACCGCCATAGAGTGCAAAAACCTTGTCTCTTGTTATCAGCGTTGCCAAGAGCCATGGTCGCAGGCTTTGTCAATGTTGCTCCAAATGTTAACCCAAGGTCTCCCCCAAAAGGTACTTCTTCTACTTCTGGTTCAAGATTTGTTCAATAGGCTTCAAGATTTCTCCAAAAAACTCTCCAAGATGCTGATTCAAGGTTATTCAAAAAGCTTCAAATTCTGTTCAAGAGATTGATACATAATATCTTTAGAAGCTGCTCCAAAGCTCTTCAAGGGTTATGGAGAGTCATTCCAAGTACATCACTCTACATCACTGGTTTGAGATCATTGCACTGGTCAATGTTCTGATTTGGAGGTCAAAACATAGAACCTATTTGCACAATCGCATTGACTCCTCACAGTGCTCCACTATTCATCATTTATTCCATTGTACATACCGACACTTATTTCAGACTTGCATCAACTGAGCATGGCCAGTTTTCCTAATGAACAGAGATCTAAGCCTTGCATATTACCCTTTGCAATCGACTTCTTAAACTGTTCAATTAAACTGTTATATGTACCTTTGCTGACAACTTGAAGGAGGTCTGAAATTTTTATTCAAATAGGCTGAATAGAACTTCAGATGATGTGTCTGCATTTGTTATCACTGAGTTGTTCCTCAGATCTCATTGACTAGTTCTTTTTCTTCACCAAATTCAGTGCCAAATAGGGAGATGAGGTGCTTATTTATATTAGTTCAATCCACAGTGAACCGTCATGACTATAGGAGGAGGTCAACTTGAGTTTAGTTTGCGCTGACTCCTGCAATTGATAGTAAACTCATGCTTTCGATATTGCTTTGTGATTGTTATGCCAGTACGATCCCATTTGGGTTGTGCTCATATAGCCTGTTTTCGGACTTTCTACCGTGCTTTGAATGAATAGCTTTCTACTTTCTTTCAATCAATAGCTTTCTACTTTCTTTCATTTTGGTGTATTAAACTTCAATGAGTACTATTGTTTTATGCTGGTTGTATTATTTTATGTTTATCGTACGGTTAGAGTGCAAGGAATTATTATTACCCCGAATAAACTTCATAAATTTCAACCTTGAAAGACTCATTAATTTCACCAAAAAACTTGAATTGTGTGGATTTAAACTCAACATCCAGACCACACCAATCAACAAATCTCCTAAACATTTCAAGCATGTAATGTCCTCTTCAAATTGAGGATTAATGAGAGACGAATTGGCCTATCCAACCTGTAGGCTATAGTCTTGATAAAGGGATAAAAACACAATGTTTCCCAATTTGAGGCAAAAATTTGGTCGGCTGGGACCAAAGAACCCAAAACTAGGGGTTGCAATCACAATCCCTCACATCTTGAAGCCCATGGAGAAATATATAAATATGAGAGGAGTTGAGATCAAATGATCATCTTGTGGATCAAATCATTTGTTTTCTTGAGCTTTAGCTCTGAGGGTTTTAAGACCCCTTACCTCTCCTATCAATTTTGGTGGTGAAAGATCCCACCCTAGTTGATAAACCATCTTTTTCTTATTTTTATTCAGACACAATAAAGAGTAACATCTTCCGAAAAGGATGAGTTATTGGATTGAAGGTTAAAACACTGGAAGCTCAGTTGGTAAGAAGATCGAAGTCCCTGTGGCATTCTAATGAATTTTTGGACAAAGGCCACCCCAAATGGTCATGATCGAAGCCAAGAAGCAGAAAAACCCATCATAGATACAACAATAATGGAACAAACAAAAACAAATTTGTACCAAATCCATTTGTTGTTTCATTTTAGAATTTTGTTGTTGTAATTTCCATTTCAAAACTCCATTACTTCCCCTGCACCTATAGTCTTAGGCTCTCATATTCATAAAAACAATGTACAAAATTTTGCTTGAGTTAGTTTTAGATTATAAAATCTACCCATTTCAAAACTCCATTGCTTCACGTGTACCTATCTTCTCAGGCTCTCATATTGATAAAAGCAATGTAGAAAATTTTGGTTGTTAGTGTTAGACTATAAAATCTACCCATTTCAAAACTCCATTGCTTCACCTGCACCTATCTTCTTAGGCTTTCATATTGATAAAAACAATGTAGAAAATTTCGGTTGAGTTAGTTTCAAACCATAAAATCTACCCCAACTTCATCTAATGGGCTTGTAATATAGCCTTCTTTCCTGTATTTTCTTGATTGTAAAATAATGTTAAAGTAAACTGAGAGTTAGAAATATTTTTCAACAATAGTCACTTGTATCTGATTATTATCTCACTTGGTTTTCATCCTTATGGCTTAATATGGACGGAACATTTTCTGCAAGATAATGAAAGCCTATTGTGTCTTTGAAAGATCGATTTGATTAATGAAGGGCATAAGTTAAAAATGCAGTGATCATCCTCTAAACAAATATATATACTCTATATATATCAAAGCAGCAGACTGAAGGCACTGAATTTGCCCATTTCAGACTCATATATGGTATATCTATTCAAATTTTTACATAAACCAATATTTCATCCACAGTGGCTAATAGTAGTATATATCAAAGATTGAAGGCACTGAACTGGCCCAATTCACTCATATATCTACTCAAATTTATACACAAACCAATATTTCATCCAGTGGCTAGGGATTTTCAAAATATTTATGTATGCCATAATAAGCACTTCACAAATCAACTAGGAATTGAAGGCACTTGCACAAAGAATATAATAACAAAAAACCAACGTATTCTTGCACAATAATATTATTGATGATAACACTATGCATAAATTGCTATTGCTTTGTTGTAAGCCAAAGCAGGATCTTGATCTTCCTTGGCACAGATGTTACTATCAGATGGACTGAGATGAATTTTTGCAGCCTCATTCCTCATTCCAACTTTATTCCTTTTCAATTTTGGGGCCATGAGAATCTGATAACAACCAACAACTTTCTTCTTTTCCTTCTCAAACATCTCACCACCATCTTTCTGCTTTTCTTGATCTTTGCCCTGTTCCTTGCATGCACTACTGTTGAAGCCTTCACAGCGGGATTGTTGTTCTTGGGCATCAACAACATTATTAGGTTTAATGGATAGTAATTTTCCCACAAATGAAGGCATGGGTCCAACAGGATTCCCCATCAAATCTCTGAAACCCATAGCCCCCCAGTGGCAGGGATGAATCTGTTCATTCTGTGAAGATCTACTCCATCAAGAATCAAGGTGCCAAGGTTGAGAATGCCCTGTGGGTGACCAAAAGGACGACGAACCTGCAGTGCCAAGAAACTCATCCCACTGCAATGTGTGCTCCCATAGCCCTTGAGGAGAGTGGAAAGCAGGACCCTCACAGTGCCTAGCAGGGTATCCTTGAAGCAACCCATGCAGTATATCTCCATCATCACAGCAGAGGTTTCACAACAGAGAAAACTCTCTTCCACTCTGAATATGGCCTTGTCATTCCAAGTGGGGTTTGGGCCCCCTGTTCTGTCAATTTGCGTCGTCAGTTTTTTCTCGAAATTGATCCATACAACACAATAGGTCTGCATCATACCAAAAAGATGCATCTCCTTCAGATCTTGAGCTAACGTGATGTTAAGCTCCAGCTGTGTGTAAGCTTCCCCCATGATGTAGACTGAATTTACTGCACAAGGAAACACAATATTCAGAGACCACCCTGATTGAAATTATAGGAGAAGGAACACCATGAATGAAATCTTTTGAAATCTGAACATTGTATAAACTGACTTATAAGACAAAAAACATCATAGACTCTCTAGCTCATGATGATGAAAGCATATGGAAATCAGTGTAGAAGGCCACCCAAATGGTCATGATCAAAGCCAAGATGCAGAAAAACCCATTCATAGATACAACAATAATGGAACGAACAAAAACAAATTTGTACCAAATCCATTTGTTGTTTCATTTTAGAATTTTATTGTTGTAATTTCCATTTCAAAACTCCATTACTTCACCTGCACCTATAGTCTCAGGCTCCCATATTCATAAAAACAATGTACAAAATTTTGCTTAAGTTAGTTTTAGATAATAAAATCTACCCATTTCAAAACTCCATTGCTTCACCTGCACCTATCTTCTCAAGCTCTCATATTGATAAAAGCAATGTAGAAAATTTTGGTTGTTAGTGTTAGACTATAAAATCTACCCATTTCAAAACTCCATTGTGTTTCCTGGACAGTCACAGCAGCATCTGTAGGTGATTCTCGTTGCATTCTTGAATCACCTGGAGGGTTGGTTTCTCTTTTAACTGCTGATCATAGGCTTGAGGCCAATCTTGAAGAGTAAGATTCTTGCCATGATGCAGAACAAACCATGACCCTTTGTGCTATACGAGTTTCTGTATTCCTTTGGTTGGTTGATTGTGGAAACCAGTCTTTGTTTAGCCAGTTTATTGTTTCAAGCTCTTGATTTGTATTGATATATGATACTATAGGAGAGAGCGCATAATGGCCAGTGGTGATGAGATTGGTATATTGAATACTATTGGTGGAGCTGAGGTAGGAATCTGCACAATCTTTTGTGGGATATATATACATAAAGAAGTAAATTTACATACTACAATAAAGGCTCACAAAACTTGACCGTGCTTCTTTTGTGAAAATTTATGATTGTAGGAAGGTCATCAAATTCTCCCTTTTATCTGCCATGGGCCTAATACCAGGCATATTCAGTTGGACAACAATGGAGATTGTTCTTCCAGTTCAGGTAGAGTTGGATGGCTCTACCTTAAAAAAGTTGATGAGAGCTCAGATGGAAGTTTCTCGGACAATGGAGATCAACAGCAAGGAACTTTTGTGACATTACATGGAGATCTTGACATGGAATTAGATAAGCTACTCAGAGCCTTTGCATATATATTGGGTGCCAGTGGTTATACTATATTGTATAAGGCAGTTCTGGAAGATGGGCTGACTTTTGCAGTAAGGTGACTTGGTGATGGTGGTTTGGAAAGGTACAAGGATTTTGAAGCAGAAGCTAAAGCAATCGGTAGGGTTAAACATCCCAACATTGTTCGCTTCCAAGCTTTCTATTGGGGTATAGATAAAAAACTGCTGGTTTATGACTACATTCCACATGGAAGCTTGGCAAATTCCTATTATGGTGGGTTCTCTTGTTCTCTTTTTTCCATTTCATGTATATTTGCACGAAATCTTGTTAAATTCATTTCTGCAAGGTTGTTTTTTATTTATTTATAATAAGGATAGCCCTTCAATCACTTGCATATTATGAGTTTCTTATGTATTCCACAATCTCCCCTGTTTAGCTATTGTTGGTAATCACAAGCCTGCATATAATGAGTTTTTATGGATTCCACACTTTTCCCCTGTTTAGCTATTGCTGGTAACCACTAGATATTCAATGACATTTGATCCCGAGACATCCTTGAGTGTTTGCACTAAAGCATCTTCTAACCAAGCTAATCCTTGGGGCTATCTCTGCTAGATTGTTATCAACTAACCTTGGTGGCATTTGATATTATAGTGAATTTTCATTTGCTATTATTCCAAATAGTCTCCAGGCTTATTCAGAAGTATCCCACTGGCTTGGTAATTGCACAAGTCCCTGAAATTGAAGTCATCACCAGCAAGGTTGATTTGTCCATTCCTTTTAGAATGACCATGTATGAAACTGTAGACCTTGAAAGTATTTTCTATATTTTCTGAAGGATACAAACACCAAGAATAAGAAAATGAAGGGAAGTGAAAGTTGGAGGTTGTTTATTCCCTTGGGGTTATTTTTCTAGAGATTCTTACTGGGAAGCCACCTTCAGATAAGGATTTTGCAGCATGGGGTCAAAACTTTATTGATGACACGCATCACCTTTTGCGCACCATAGATCCTACTCTTCAACCAAAATTTGAAGGAAGGGAAGAAATCTCAGTGTTTGTGGGGATTGCATTGAATTGTGCTTCTACTTCCCCTCAAAAGAGACCATCAATGAAGGAGGTATTGCATTTTTTAGAAAAAATGCCATCATCCACAACCGATTAACCAATTCTTTCTTCCTATGTAGCATCCTTTCTTTGACATAAATTGGACAGAGATGAGGACGTACACCCACATTCCATATTCAACAGCTCTACTTAGACATTGACATAACTCATATAGACACCTCTATTATTGGGACTTAGCAACACACAAACTCTGCTGTCAACTCAGCTACTTATGAAATGGCCAGAGTCTTCTTAAAAATTTCAATATTTCTACAGTTGAGGATTGTAGCAAGGCTCAGGGATCAAACTTAATTCTATGCTTATGAGGCATCCGCGTTCTCATAGTTTACTTCCATCTCATTCTCAATTTTAATGGGAAGGTGATATATGGTGTATTATTGTTGCAGTGGCAGGGGATGGATTTTAATTGTTGGTTGGACCAAAAGAAACTAATGCAAATCAATATTGAAAATTAGATTTATTGGTTCAGCTATAGTTTGCATATACAAAGAAGAAACTGCTCTTTTTTCAGGTTAGAATATTTATATATACATGTTCATCTCAGCAACAAATGATAATTTATCAAAACCATGAGAATGCTACACAGCTTCATAAGCCTTCTTAGGAAGACCATGAAATAAGACAAGTGACCCTGTGAAAGGAAGTTTGTTCATGAAAATATTAAGCCAAGCAACATCCTTCCGCGCTTTGACATGGAGCCATACATAGCAGATTTTAGGCTAGAAAAGCTATTGAACAATGCCAATGTCAAGTATAGTAGCTCTGCTATCCACCTAAGGAACCTTGAAGGTATATTTGCAGGGAGCAAACGCTCCACTGGCTCCCGCGATAGCCTGCAAACAACACCTGATCTGTTGGGCAGTTCAGGCACATCCAAGAACTTTATATCTCCTTACCAGGCCCTAGAGGCATTGAAAACTCTCAAACCCAAGCAAAAGTGGGATGTTAATTCGTTTGGGGTTTTTATCTGGAGATTCTTACTAGGAAGCCGCCTTCAGATAAGGATTTTGCAGCATGGGGTCAGAATTTTGTTGATGACAAGCATCGCCTTTTGTGCATCATAGATGCTCACCATTCTAAAAACTTATCATTTCTTTATCCACTAACTATATGAGTTCCATTGGGAGTGTAGAGCCTTACAACAATAATATATTAGTGCAATTTTCAAAATTTCATATAATCTACTAATTATCAGTACTAAACTCTTTATAAATGAAGTTGAAACACTAAAAAACGATGCTTGCTTTTTAATTTAAAAGAGAATTATCATGGTAAATTGGTATAAGAATATTAGTAGAAAAAATCACCTAGTTATAAGCCTAAATATTGGCAAAGGCTAATTCTTCATGTGGCATAATCAATTAACCATGTGATCTTGCTACATGATGCAAAAAAAAAGACCCATGGATCCTAATACTTTTTAGGGCTCTTTTTCAATTCAATAGGCTTTTCTTCTTCTGCCTGAGATGGTAAAGATAATGACTCAAGAATGACTCTAAGCTTACTAGATAACCAAATTCTCAACATGCCTTGCAATTTCCACACTAGCCACTTACAGATTTTCAAACATCAATGTTTATATGATAAATAATGGACGGGCATAAAAAAAACATAGATATTAACACCAAAAATAATAATAATCACCTGAACATACTGAGAAAGCGGAAACACATAAGATATCATCTTCACATTGGATACTTTGGAGAAAGGCAATCTTGAGTACCACGATCAAATAAAGAAACACCAGACTACGAGAGAAGTGAGTGTTAATTTTTAAAATTTTGATATAAACATTGGTTTTCAAGAGAAATTGCAATTAACAATGTACAAATTACTAAATAAATAATTACCAATTAAACTTTTAAGTCACCTTTTAAAGGTGGAATTAAGTTGAGCTTTCATCTTGTCATTCAATTGATGGACACTTAATATTAAATATAAGATAAATATATAGGAGTAGCATGTGAGTGTCAGTTTTATAAAGAAGATTATTTTTATTATTGATAAAAATATAGATAGTTTCATTTTAAAGGGTTATAAATATGAGTTATAAATACAAGACTTAAAAGGTTGTAAATATTTGAAGGGTTGTAAATATGAGTTATTAATTGTTTTTACTCAAAACCTAATAAATAGCAATTTAGCAATTTCTTTTTGATTGAGTGACTCAAATTCATGTTTCTTTAGGTTGAAGGTAAACCCACTAAAGTGGAAAAAATTGTGATGCCAATAATTAGAGGGAATGTCATCATGGGGTGATAAGAAATTTAATATTCCAAGAAGAGGAGGTAGTAGTAGACCCTAAATAAATTAGCAATGCAACAACATAAATATTTGCAACAAATTTAGAGAGATCCACCTTGTTGAATAATGCACACACTACATGGATAATGGATTTCCGCACTTTATGCCTTACGGCGTTTTCTTTGCAACATCTCGTGCAAATGCTAGTTAAGTTAATATTAAATTACTGTAACATACCATATTAATTCATACGTGTGAATGAATTCAAATTTCAAAATCGAATTCTAAACTTTATCATAAGACTTTGTTTTTTTCTTTTTCAACTTTTCGCAATCGCAAGAATACATGTATTTAGTTTTTAAAACTAATTCATTACGTAATATTTGCATTGCGATGATGAAATTTATATTTCTTATTTGGGATCCAAAATAATTGTGAATGGTTGAGATTATGGGATGTATATAGAGCTAGATTTCATGTTATAAACTACAATCATTATTGGTAATTAATAAGTATAAAAATCAACTATAATTTTCTTTAGTTATTTAGCAAAATGATTGTAATTAATAATTATAAAAATCAACTATTAATTTGCTTTAGTTATTTAGCAAAATTGTTTGAGAAAAATTATAAAATTAATAAAATTCAACTAAAGGTTAATATTTACAATAAAACATTTTTTAACTAAAAATAATTAAAAATAAAATTTTGTATATTTGATGCATTTTTTTAAACCCAAGAGATACAAATGATCAAACTCAAAGGTATACCATTTATAAAACCGGTTACCAAATAGAGAAAACAAGTATCGTTGGGAAAATAACAAAATTGCAGAGTAATTAACTTAAATAAAATCATATAAGGTGCTTAGCAAAAATTAATAGAAAAGGTCCCCATTATTGAAGTACAAAAATAAAAAAAAAGGGGGGGGGGGGGGGAGGAGGGGGCGGGTGTGTTTTACCACAACAATGGCGACACACGGGAGAAGAACCAGTTATCTTTGTTTTATATGAATGAGATTTTCCTAAAATTAAAGTAAAAATAATTGAAGAAGAGAATTATTTTTGAAATGTTTGACTAGGTTTATTAGCCTCGATAAAAATAAGAATCATCAAACTATAATTTTTCTTAAAATTCCTCATAAACCAAAATATTTCATAACTCTATATCAGTCGTTAATTAGTTGTAGAGATAAAGCAGGGGTGCCTTTATAGCTTAGCTTTTTAAAATATACTCATGTGTCACATGTAGAGCCACTGCTACTAGCAAACATCTATAGTCTCGACAAGGTTACATTTTAATTATCAACGATTTAGAATCCCATCTATTTAAGAATTATTGACCTAGAGATAAATCCATTTATATATGTTTATTTTATTTGTATTTTCTTTTTATTTTTTAGTTCTTAAAAGTCATTACCTTGGTTTGGTATGGAAATAGTTGACAATTCCATTCACTCGTTATAATTGGACTAAATAAGTTGGCTCGTGATGAGAGCCCTTGTCTTATAATTGTTTGCAATCATAAGCCATTACCCTAGTTTGTTTAGCAGTGTTGGTAATGTCATCTTATTTTTCCCCTATGCTCATGGTAAGCAGGCTCACGATGAGACTTTTTATCTTTTAAGTTTAAATATATGTTTGGATTACACTCTAGAAAAGCAAGACTTTTTGGACAGGGAGAATTATTGACTCCTTAAGAGTTAAGAATGACAATTTCAGAGTTAAGGGTACTTCATTGTAAAGTGTCTTTACTTGGTTAAAAATAATTTTTGTTGACTTATATTAGAATTTTGTCTTAATAAAATATTGAAATCTCGAAATAATTACAATTTTGATGAAAAAGAAATTTCTCAGATTTTATGATACTTTGTTAAATTCTCTTGTTTTGTAATCTCTTCCCGAGTATGTTTACTGTGATAATAAGAAAAAAAAAAAACTTCATGAAGAGATTTAAGAAAACATCCAATAACAGATTATTAACATTTTTTTTTGTGTATGCTGACCATTGTTTGGTAACAAAAAGGCCTTTCGTATAAATTATGGTAGAGTCACCGAAATAAAAACTCAAAAATAAAAGAAAAATAATTCATAATCTAAATTGATAAGAGAAATGAACAAACAAAAATAAAAATAATAAAGGTAAGAGTAGAAAGGAAAATCCAAGTTTTTTTTTTTTTTTTTTTTTAAATATAAACTCCAACAAGAATGTTTATACCAATGTCTCAACAAAATGAAGTAAAAGAAAGTAATCATGTAACCATTTCTTCTTATGTCGAGTTCCAGATAAATTTTAACTTGCAAGATTATAAGCGTCTTAGGCTTCAGATCGCTGTGATGATAAAATTCAGCCAGGATGAAAAAATTTATGTCTAGTGTCAATCTTTTTGTTTCAAAGCATCATCTTAAACATTTTCTAATAAAATGAATGCTTAAAGAAACAAACATAAAGTTCAGAAACTTCCTAGTGTAGATGTTTCGATGAAGATTATCGCTGCTTATTGAAAGTAGATTAGGAAAAGAGTTCAGAACTTCAAAATCTGATATGGTGGAGGATTGAAAGCTTTTATGAAGAGCTGCAAAATAAATTTTTATATTACCAGAATTTAAAAAACAAAAATGAAACTAAAGCAATGTAATGAAAATAAATGAAAGTGGGTATATGAAACATACCATTGGAGAATTGCATTTAATCTTACCTATGAGGTATCATCTTCTCCAATGCTAGATAACTTCTTCTTTTAATTACAATCAAAAGCATGAAGAAGTTGAACTAATTGTAATCTTATAACTCAAAATCATTATTTGTTTTATTTAAACCAAAGCAAGCAGTAAACTATAAGGAGATAAGGCTTTGTGTTCAGGGAATTGAAAGTAAAACA
Source organism: Pinus taeda (assembly GCA_000404065.3). Lineage (NCBI taxonomy): Eukaryota > Viridiplantae > Streptophyta > Pinopsida > Pinales > Pinaceae > Pinus > Pinus taeda. Next base: position 82,455 of record APFE030784072.1, on the reverse strand, counting down.
AATCCATCAGAAATGAGAATGAAATTATGCTTCTCAATGAAGTGCAACGATGAATGTTCTCATAATATTATAAGTTTCATATCAATTCCATTTCCATAAATTGTCCACGATCAAGACCAAATCCAAAATAATGAAATTTATATGTGTAGATGGGAAGGTCTTAAATTTCATATTTAAATATGGAGTAGAATATCTAAAACTGAAATATAAGAGAAATCGAAATGATCTAACCTTGTTGCAAATTTCCTATCAATTGCTTTAATACCATAGTGATTACCTGAGATTGTCTTAAAATATTTTATACAACGCAATGCTTTAGTGGATGTTTCGCATCACAAGTTTATTCGCCATACTTAAATTTCAATCCGTGATTTTACCTTTGCTGATATGGGATATAATGATTGAATTTTAATGGCAAAGGGGCATGTATTAGATTCTATCTTATCGGAAAATCTTAAGATAAGGCTTCATTTGAGTTTTGCAATGCGATATATTTGTTGCAGTGGCAAATTTGTGATATGAACATATATTATGTGAAAATATGTGATGTGATGGGGTGATGGCAATAACGAAGAATCATTATATCAGGGATCGGGGAATAGCTACATGGCACATCACACTTCGCACATCGCACCTCACAGATTCAAAATTGTGATATGAGCATATATAATAAAAATTAAAATGAAGCAATTGTGATATCGACATATTGGGACATTGGGAAATAGTCATGTCGGAAATGCCGATATTATTTTGCGACTACAGGGATGCAATGGATGATGTGACAAATTGGTGGGACTAGCTTTGGATCTCAAAAGAAATCGGCAATCGGCAAATTTAAGCACATAATGTAACATTGTTGATACGCCTATGTGGGATGAAGAACAAACCCGATAAATTTATTATCTGAATTTAATATCGTATTGGATACAGAACATCAGGACTTTTAAACATATGCCCCTACCATTGTTGCGATTGAATGGACACGATATTTTTAATGAACTTGATTTAAATTTTGTATTGGGTCTAGAATTGTGTGAACATAACAATATTAACAAAGTCAACTATCGGATATGCAAAATTGGAAATGCGATATACGATATGATAATTGTGGAATTTTTCGAGAGAGGCGTGTAAAAGAACATCAAAGTTCTTGTATCAACAATTTTTTATCAGTAAATGCTAAGAGTCATTTCTGATGGAATATTGTGATACAAATAGTTGTGATGTGGATGATGTAATATTGAAAGGAAAGAATTGATGAAGTTGGGAGAGAAGGGAATATCACAAATGTATACTCATCGTAGTATCAATGATATAAAAGTCAAGGTGAAATATTTCGATATGAATTTTGCGATAATGTTTTAAAGGCCTATTGGGTTTTCTAATAAATGAAAGAAAAATTAACGAATGCTTAAATTCTAATGAACATCAAATAAAATTTCCCTAAACCTTTTGCGGATTTGAAATGGGTTTGCTACTTACTTCAAGTTTCGAAAATGAATGAAAACCTACAAATGAAATAGAACAAAAATAAGAAATAAATTAAGGAAAAGAAAAAACCAACAATAGATGAAAATGAACTGATGAATGTGTACCTAGAAGAAAATTGTTTGTAAATTTTATATCATGAATATTCAATTTCTTCTATGGATTTCTCAAAATTCAAATTTTGTTCAAAATCATCTCATTATTTATTCTAAACTAGAGTGTGCAATCAGCTTAAAGAAAGTCAGTTATTCATGTTTAGGAAATCTGAAATTCATAGAATCCACGAGAAATGTAAATGAAAATATGCTCCCATTTGAATTGCAACAATAATTATTACCTTTTCTCATTCCTAATTAATTTAACTGAAGTTTGTATTGTTAAGGTGGTTGTTCAATAATGTCTTTAGTAAATAAATATGGTGCATATTGCATCATCAAATAATAAACTAAAGATCAGAATAGAATAAAGCCATTGATTATGAAAGAATATCAGCATAGATTCAAATGTGTGCACACAGCAAAATGGACACCCTTAAGGTTATTTTAACAAATTCTGAGAAAGATAACATGAACTTCATGTGTTTACAACGAAAAAACAAGACTGATTAATAATAATAAGATTGGCATTAAACTTGAGAGTTTAGACAATCATATATTTTACAGGACAATGATATTAAGAAACTTGTGCATCTTCGAAATTTTCAACATAACAATCTAAGAAAAAAATTCTTAGAAGAAAATGTTGAAATAGAGAATAGTGGCTTTGAGGGGATGTGTGCCAAGTGCTAACTCAATTAAATCTAGCCAAGACATTATTTGAAATAGGTAGAGATGTAGTCATGGGTAGAGGTATTGCTGCAAGAAATTTTTGATTTAAAGATGAGAAGCAAAAATAAAAAAATTTCTGATAAGAGGAAAATATTTCTCAAAACATGTATATGATATGAGAAGGGTTGATTGCTTGCTTTATTTTTATGTGTAAAATTGCTAAAAATAAATTAACTATATAAGCAAACTAACTACATTAATTCTACTCCTATCCTAACTATATACATGAAAATGACTAGGTATAGTAATATTTCCAATGCAACCACTATCTCATTTTAATTCCTGCATATATGTACAGTTCAAACATTAGTAATAGAAATACAAATCTAATTAAAGTAAGTAAAATAAATATGAAAGTGTGCAATTATTTTTAGCAACTTATTTAAAATCTCCTTCTTTTGAAATGCCCTTTCCAACTGGGTCTCAATTGGATCATAGAAATCTAAATGGATTTCCATTAATGATTCGAAGAGATTAAAAAGAGAAGATAACATGCCAGATTGTGGATATGAGCTCTTAGATTCACAGGCTTGAAAAAATTTGTTAGTGTTATGTGTAAATGTTAAACTATTAACAATCATCCATGAAGAAAAACTTTCAAAATATTTTTCAAATGGGTAAATGAGAAATGGATGGAAATCTGTTAGATACAATGGAAGATTATTAATTGAATTAAATCGTTGGTCAGATTGTAAAAATACACTATCTTGTTGATATTGCATTTGAAAAAATAGAAGCTTTTGATAAAAGTTTAGCATCAATTGAAATTGAAATATTGATAGCTTTTGATGTTCATGACTATAATATGAAACTTAAATTTCCCAATAGGGCAATGCATCAATTGAGTGTTTGATAGTGCAATGCTCAATATGCCAGCATGAAGTATCAAAAATTTGAAAAATAAAATCAGAAGTTATATATGATTTTAAACAAAATAAGTGAGGAAACAAAAGTAAAATAAAATCACTAATGGTACAACTAATGTTACAACACAATTGGGATTGTTTTAAAATAATTTCTTTTTCACAAGATTTGGCTAGAATAATGGAATTTGAATTATTTCCAATTCCAATTTGTGAATTAGTAAGAGAATTATGACCATGAATAGGAATGAGAGTTTGATCATGATATGAATCATAAATTGGAATGATTTATTGGATGTCGAAATCATGAAGATAATTTGTTGCTTGAGAATGAGGATTAGTTGGAATAACTTCTGAATTAAAGCGTTCATCATCCTCACATGTGTTTTGAATTTTCTCAGGAGGATTGACTTAAGAAGAATACAAATCAACATCTTCATTATCAGAGTACTTATCATAAATGATGTCATGATATTTATTAGAATTCCCTTCGATCTCATCCAATAGATCAAAACAAGAAGGAATATAAAATACACATTTATTAATGCCAAAAGAATGATCAATTATTGTTTTTCTATATTGATAAAAACTAATTGGCATTTCATTTAGATCAGCCTCCGTATTTTCTAAAATACAGTAATACCAAGAGGGGAAAAATTACCATCAATAAAAATATCGGGATAAAGGGAAAAATGAGAATCAGTAATGAACTTAAAAGCTTCTCCGTTTGAGAACTCTTGTGCATTTTGTTCATTATAAATTTCAGATTCTAAATCATTCCTTCCTGTACTCATGCTTTCTTGAATAAGGTTGTTTTACTGCTCTGAATTTGGCATTTTCCCATCATGAAAGAATTCATAAATTTGTGCAGCAGTTTGTGTGTTATTTGTTACTTTGATTGCTGCTTGTACTTGTTGATTGGTAATCTGATTTTCTGAATTCAATGCAGAGTACTTTTCAGATTTCAAGACAACAATTTCTCCAAAATTGTTGTTGTTGTCTTCTTTCATTTGGATAGAAATATTTTCCAAACATTGTGAGAGCACTTCATCATAATTTATTTGCACATCCATATTGGAATTCTTATTTATGTTGGAAGGGGATGGAACAAAACTTGAACTAATTTCATATGAATTATGAATGGGAGAAAGAGAACAAATATGTTCAAACCAATCTAATGATTCTTCTTCTGGAGATTTATCTTCGACTTTAAATTTTAAACAATTCAAACGAAATCGAATATTAAAATATCTAACAGACTCATTTCAATCCTCTGTAGATATTCAATTTCATCACACACCGGTTCATAATCATAGCCATCAAATTTACAAATGAAAATTGTAAAAAATTGATCCTCAGGTGTGAATTGAGGCAACTGGAAGAGTTCTACACTAGTTTCTAGCTTTTGCCACAAACGTGAGAGTAAAAATTCTACATAAAATGCCTTCATCGATTCCTTGAAAATCATAATTTGATAATTTTTTAATAAATTGAAAGGTATGATTAAAAGTAGAAGAATTTCTCTAACCATTAAACTTTACCTGAGACAAGAATCTTACCACTTCGGATGGAGTATTGGAAGATGCACGTCCATAGATACAACTCCAAATTGGAAGTTTAAGAGGAGCAATCATGATTAAATAAATGTTAAAATTCAAAAGACTTCATTAGAAAAGAAGTTTCAGGGCCTCCTTCTAGTGCCAAAATGTTGAGGCCTCAACAATCGCTGCAACAACATGGGGGATGACCACCCGGTCTGGACCTTAAAGCAGCTCCTTTTCCATTTGGAATGGTGGTTTCGATTGGTTCAACTAGGTCCAGTTACCTTCTCTCATTCTCTAATGGCTTTAAAATATGACTTTTACTTACCAATGGAGAAGAGACATCATATCAACCCTCTTACTGATCAGGGAAGAAAGTGATCCTTAAGCTAATTTGGGGCTCAACCAAGCTACTAAAGTTTTTCTCATTCGGAAGAGGACTTAAAAGAATGTATAAATTAATATAAGTGCAAACTTATTCTAAGATGCAAGCAAAAGGAACTATACTAATCCTATCTCAATTAGGCAGATATAGATATATCCCAATTAAGAGCAAAATATTTAAAGTATTGAGATTTAAATATGCCTGGCTTTTAATGAATATCAAGCTAAAAAAGTAGTTCAATTAACTGATATTATGAATACCAAAACACATTCTATTGAGACCTCTTAACTAAAATAATCAATGAACAACATTTAAAAATAAATTCACAAAATGATATCGATCATTTAATCAGTAACTTGAATAATTAAATAATAATATGCGAAAGAAGTTCACAACAAATCACTATTCAATAAATCAGTTTTATAAGACAGATTTCTAAGTAAATAGTTACCCATAAATCAGAATTTAATTCATAAAAGTAGAGATACATAATAACATAAAATAGAGGCAAATTATCCACACCAACAAAAGTGCACATACATGGAAGTAAATTGACACATTCGTATCATCATAAAATAAAACAAACATTTAAAATAATAGTATTATAAATACCAATTTATTGAGTCCATTCTCTAACTCCATTATCCAAAAGACTTTTACAGCGTCTGAGCTTTCGCTTTCAAAAGTAGAGCTACAATAGTGCAAACTCTGTTCATTATATATAACTCAGCATGTAAAATAAAAACCTCAATAATCTCCAGATCCGTGATTTTTACTCCTCCCACCTACAACTCTAAATCCCTATTGCATAAGTGCTTTTAGAATTTTAGAACTGCAGAGGAGAGAAGCCCTTATTACATTTTTCAATCTTCTATTTATAATATTTGCAAATGAATTATTAACAAGAAAGTTTGTTGAAGAAGAGATTTTCTCAATTAATTTTCATTTGCTAAAAATTTCATTCTTTAATTGTTGGAGCATTCCCATTGATTGAGATCTTGTTCTCCTCATCTTTTCAACTATTTTCTTGCAAAAGCAAATTGAAACAAAATTAAAATGCTAAATCTGAAATTAAAAGAAATCTAATTGATTTCAATTAAATAAATAATTGAAAACGAAATTTTAGCTTTCTATTGATGCCTATAATGATTTAATTGGCCAAGGATATCATTGACGAATGGATCTACATTTAGAAGGGGCTTGGGTAAATGTAAGTGTAGAGAATAAAAATCAGAAAATTGATTTTGTTTAAAAATTTGGAGTTTTATATTCTACCTATGTTTAGATCCAATAAATCATCAAATCTGTTAGTGAAACCTTCTCAAAAATGTTCTCCTTGATTTTATCTTTCCAATGAGTCGCCTTCGGCCTCATTAGCCAAGTAAAACTCAATCTGTGAGTCTCCAAAGTTAATGATTCAAAACTACCAGAATTCTGGAATTTCTATTGCTGGACTAAAAAATAAAAAATAAAATTAATTAAATTCTAACCTCAAACTAAATTTTAATTATCTTAATAATTAATTCTAATCTAACTATAAACTAAATTAATTATTTACAAACTAATTAATAATTACTATTAATCTAATTAGCTAAAATATACAATTAATTTTAATTTAATTTAATTAATCATATATTATATATTACTTAACTTAATTAATTCAAAATTTAATATTAATAATTAAATATTTTGTATTAATATTAAATTACTCTAACATACCCTATTAATTCATACGTGCGAAGAAATTCGAATTTAAAATCAAATTCCAAACTTTATCACAAGACTTTGGTTTTTTCCTTTTTTAACTTTTTGCAATTGCAAGAATAAATGTATCGGTTTTTAAAACTAATTCATTATGTAATATTTGCGTTACCTTATTAGTCCCTGCCTTTGGCAATGTAGGGAGTCAGTGATCGATACGACATTGACCAGGCATTAATCGGTGCTTTGATAAAAAAAAATTGCACGCTATCAAAATTTAACCAAAGTCTCGGGTTGCAATTTCCCTTCACACTAATTTTATCGAAGTTTTGATTTGAGACTCTTATTGGAACCTTCACACTTCTCGAGGCTATCTCGACGCAATGTTATATGGCTAACAAGATTTTATCCAAAGTTTCCAAAGTTACAAAAATGGCTAACAAACGTTTATACAAAGTTTCAAAAAACTCATGCATCGACTGCCATTTGACACTTACACTTGCCACATGCCACACAGCTTGCTTACACCTGCCACACATGCTCATCCATCTTAAACTCGCCATAGGTTTACAGTGTTGGAAAACCACTTGAGCTCTGAAGAAGAGGCGCAACTGAACAATGGTCTTACCCTACCGTGACAGAAGCGTACGAAGAATATGCCTCTTCAACCACTGGCCCTCGCCATGGCCCTCGCTTGTTGCAAGTGTTGCAAGTACAGTACACAGGGATTCATAGCTACGGACTCATTTGTAGAAGAAGCAGTGGATTTCTACAAAAGAAGCACTGAAAGGTATTTTCAAATTCCAAACTTGAGCATATTATTCAATCTATAGTAAAATAGTTTTTCTAAAAATAGAAAAAAAATAGAGATACAAACCTTGTTTGTGTTATTAAGTTGCCCATATGTCACTTTGACACATTTTCCATCCCCACAGTTGCCGTAACTAAAGCAGAGTTCCCCAATCTGACCTGCACCCACGCTGTACACATTGAACCCCACATAGGCCATATCAAACTCAATAATGTTAAAGGTTTCTGAAGAATATCGATCTTGCACAGCAGTATCTGGTAACCAATTTATTACCTGACAAAGCATACTTGACATCTTGCCTTAAATTTCACAAAGTTTGAGCAGGTGAATGAAAGCTTTCTTGCCGATTTGATGCCACAAGATATTTGTTGCCATTATCCTAACTCTGTATTGACTCTGTATTTGTAGTGCGTCGCTCGTGCTCCCCAAACCAGTCCACTAGTTGGTTCCATTATCAAAACTTGGATTTCGAATAATCGCGCCACCGCAAAGCGATGCTACAAGATAGGGTTCACACCGCAAAACGAAGTATAAGTAGCCAGAAGGATCTAGTCTGCAGGGCTGAAATGAAAGCATTGAAGATATTGAGTAGAAGAATATCAATACTTTTGTATAAGCAGAAGCGTCGTAATATGGTGCCTCTGTAATTTCAGAAGTAACATACCAAACCTTAAACTCATATGTATGATATGATTGCTAAACCCTTCCATGGAACTTTAATATTCTTTAAATTTTATATCAGAGAAATAATGGATTTGTACATAGCAAAGGGATAATTTCTTACCATTTGAAGCAACTGTTGTATTTGTGCACAAACTTTGCAGAGAGCAGAAGATAAGAACATGACTGAAGTGTACCAACTTCATTCTTTGACTAAATTCTGCAATGAGTGATGATTCTTAGCAAAAATATAGCTTTGTTGTGCCTGAACCTTTCTTTAAAAGTCATTTCAGGGCAAGGACCAAAAATTAAAAAGGGCAAGAGAATCCATTACATTTAAAACAGTGTAAATAAACTACAGCCTCGTAACCTTCATAAAATTCAGAGTCGTAACCTTCATAAAATTCATAGCACCGTAATCTTTCTCTAAGGCTTATTTCAGGGCAAAGATCAGAAGTTTAAAGCAGAAAAAAAGAGAGTAGCATTTAAAACAATGTATATAAATTAGAGGGTTGTTAACTCATAGAGGAATCTTACCGAAACATACAGTGCAAATGAAGTGCGGAAGGCATGGACAAGTGTAAAGCATGCAAATTAGGACATTGGACGCGTTGGTTCAATTTCAGACCTAGGAACTGGTGAAAAGTCAAGAACTTCACCTAAGCTCAGTAAAGGCGTGAATCCACTCTCCGTGGTCTTAAGTGATGTCAAAAATTGCTAGTTATCAGCGCAGTGGTATATCTATTTTATGAGATGTTGGAGTAACACTCAAACAGGGGAAAGGTTCAAGGTGAAATAGTCGATCTGGACAAGTGTAAAGCATACAAATTAGGACATTGCACACGTTCTTTTATTTAGAAAATTTTTATTTAGAAATAGCATGATTTGATTTAAGAGAGATGGAGTTAATAAAGCATTTGATTTTAAATTAAATATTTGATTTTCACTGGTTAAGTATTTCCTTAAAACTTTTTTTTTAAAAATATTTTATTTAATATTCTATTTACACACTATGTGGACCACCATTGATGATCGATCTTGAGTGTTGTAGTTGTGCACCTATGTGGGTTGTGGCGAGATTCTCAACCCCGGTAGGGACTACTGCTACAACAGTGACTCCCTTTTTAATTCATACGTGTGAATGAATTCGAATTTCAAAATCAAATTCCAAACTTTATCATAAGACTTTGGTTTTTTTCTTTTTCAACTTTTTGCAATGGAAAGAATAAATGTATCGGGTTTTTAAAACTAATTCATCATGTAATATTTGCGATGTGATGGACCTAATATTTTATTAAAATAAAATTTATATTTTTGTATTTGGGATCCAAAATAATTATGAATTGTTGGGATTACAGGATGTATATTGAAGTGGTGTTTATTTATAGCTGAATTTCCTGTTATAAAGTACAACGATTCTTGGTAATTAATAATCCTAAAAATGAACTACAATTTGGCTTAGTTATTTGGCTTAGTTATTCAACTAAACATTATAATTTACAGTAAATACATTTTTTAGTTAAATTAATTATAAAAATTAAGTTGTGTACATTTCATGTATTTTTTTTTTTTTAACCCAAAAGACACAAATGATCAAACTTCAAAGGTATACCATTTATAAACCGGTTGACCAAATCGAGCGAAACAAGTATCGTTGGAAAGCTTGTGAAAAATGAGATTCAATGAAACAATCAAAATGGAAATCTAACAAGAATGAAAAACAACAAAATTGCAAGATAATTAACTTAATAGAAATCTTAGAAGTTGTTTAGCCAAAAAATTAATAAAAAGGGTCCACATTATTGAAGTACAAAAACAAAAAAATTACGGGGGTTGTATTTTACCACAACAGGTTCCTATTCGAAAGCCCATAATTCTCACTAGGAAGACTTGGAATTGAGTAGTAGTGTTGAACAAAAAGATATAAGACTTGTGTTTATTGATTTGGGTTCTTGAGGCATTCACAAAATCTTGAAGGATATCCAGGAGAGATCTTGCTTCCCTCAAGGTGGCTTGGAAAACATTATAATGTCATCAACAATGTGTTGGTGAGTTAAAGGAAGGTCATTTCCCCACATGCGAAGGCCTTTGAATTGTCCTTCTTGGACTTTAGCTTTAACATATCTTCCAAGGGCTTCCTCTGCTAGTATAAAAAAGAAAAGAGAATCAGATCACCTTGTCTTAGACCCCTAGTTGCACTGAAAGCCTCAGAGGATGCTGCATTAAGAAGGATGGAGAACATAGGGGTCGATATAAAAGACGAGATCCAGTGTATCCAATGGGAATCAAAGTCAAAGGCTTCCAGGATACTCAAAATATAGGTCTAACTTAGGCGGTCTTAGGCTTTCGACATGTCTAACTTGATCATCATGCCTTTAGATTTGAGACTCTTTAGGGAGTGGATGGCTTCTTGGGCTATTATTATTACATCCAAAATTTGAAGGTCTTTGACAAATCCAGACCGTTATTGGGAGATTAATGCTGGAAGGATTGGTTTGAGCTAATTTACCATTATAGTTGAGAGGATTTTATATATGATGTTGCACAATGTTATAGCCCTGAACCCACGAGGCTCTTCTGAGTGATTTGATTTAGGAATAAGAGCTATGAAAGTGGATTTTAGGGTAAGATGTACCTTTCATTCTTCTGGAGTCTTCAACTACCTCCAGGATGTCTTTACCTAGAATGGGCGAGGTTGCTTGAAAGAATTCTGCAGTAAATCCATCCGGTCTCGATGCTTTGTTTTATGCCAGTCCTTTGACCACCTCCTCCTCCTCTTCCAAAGTGACAACTCTCATGAGGGCCAAGTTCTGATCCCTGCTTACCCACTGAGGTATGTGCTTTGTTATCCTATCTATGCATTATGATCTGTCAAGATTCGGTTCTGACATGATGTTTTGAAAGTGGTTCACCAATAAATTTTCCATATCATCATTTTGTACCAGTCGGTTTCCTTCGAGATCTAGTAGTGAGAATATTCGATTATATTATCTATGTTGTATCATGGCTTTATTGAAGAAGCGGGTGTTTCTTTCTCCCTCCCGAAGCCATTGGACTCTCAACTTTTGTTTCCATAAGATCTCTTCTTATTTCCTTCTTTCCTCGATCTTGGTCAGAATTTTGCCTTCTACCTCCACTAAAGAGCTCGAGCGACCATTTTTTATCATTTGTTGTTGAGCGTGTTACATCCTGGCCTGAAGCTATTCCTAATCATGTTGGATGTTGCCAAATTCATCTTTGTTCCATTTCTTAATCTTTCCCTTAAGCTCCTTCAGGCGTAGTTGGAACGTACGTATTATGTTTCTCCCCTTTTTTGTACTCGATGCGCACCAATCCTTTATTTATTCAAGGTTGGACCCCGTAACCAAAAGGCTTCGAACCGAAATGGTCATTTTTGCTTCCCCTATTTCAAGTCTACTTCCAACTGGATAGGCTAGTGGTCGGAGCCCATGTAAGGTAGGATCAAAGCTTCACAATAAACATCCCTCTTATCAAGTCTTCAGTTGCAAGTAAACGATCCAACCTAGATGTTATCTAGTAGGTTCCTCCCCTACGCTTATTCCAGGTATGAGTTCCATTGATGGTTGGAATATCAACTAGTTGCAGCTCTGCTTGCATGTCCCTGAACTACTCCATTTCTAGTTCTTCTCTTCTTATCGCTCCTTTTCTCTCTTTTGGGGAATTTATCAGGTTGAAGTCCTCTCCTATCAACGATAATTTTTCTTTATGCATTTGGCGCAGTTTCCTGAAACTTTGGAGGAAGATTTCTTTCTCTCCAAGAGTGTGAGGGCCATATACTGCTAAGATGCAAATCCATTCTTTGGTCCCTATGTTGCGAAATCTATCAGTCAGAATATGTGGCATTCCCATCTAATAATCTATCATTACCTATGTAGGATTCCACAATATTGCAATTCCTCCTACACTTCTTCTTACATCAATTGCTACTGCTTCATATTTGGGATTCATTTTCATGAGCATTTCCTCTATTTTCTCCCCTGGTACCTTAATTTCTTGGATAAACACAATTTTTGGCTTCTCCCTTTTCAATTTGCCTTGTAGGTATCTCTATTTACCTCGACTGTTAAGGCCCCTCATCTTCCATGAGATAACTATCATGGGCAACTTTGTTGAGTTTTTGGAATACCTCTAAGAGAGTTATTACCCTTCCCGTGTTTACCAACATCTCTCCCATTATTTGTATTAATTCTTGTAGATTTCTCATCCCCTTTTATTCCCTTCTTTGCTTCGATTATGTTGTTCCTCTGAGCTATTTTGTTGCATGCCTAACTATTCCACTATATCTCTTTGTCTCTGTCCTTGGCTGGCCATGTATTGTTGGAATGTTTTTTTATACAATTTCTTTTGATCCTCTAGAATGAATCTTTCATTAAGGTGTCTCCAATCATTTAGGATTCTTTTTAGAACTACTTCCTCCGTGCTCAACTCTTCCCTAGCTGTGTCAACTTCCATTGCAGTGAGATCTATTGGTTCCAGCTCTTCTTTTTATGTCAAGTCTATTTGGGCTTTTCTCTTTAGAGTGGTCGTAGATTTAGCAAGATTTCTTCCTCTATCTCTGTAATGATTCTCCATTGGATCATTCTCGTTTGAGGTTTCCCCTTCCTCTTGCAATACCTGATATCTATTCTTGTTTTTCCTTTTCTTTTCGTTGTGGGATCATGAGTTTTGCAACGTTTTCGTGATCTTCCTTTTATGCATGACCTCTTTGAACCTCTCGTTTTCCTCTTGTGGCAAGTTCTTATCCTGATACTCCTTTAGAACTCACGGTCCCTCCTGGTTCATCGGACATTCTTTTAGAGGTGACCATACTCATGACACCAGTGACAATGAAACAGGATGTGCTCATAATCCAGGGTTTGCTGCCATATTTCTTCTTGATACTTCAGTTCCATTGAGTCAGGGATGGACTCTAAGATATTCATATAGACACAGATCTGGGCATAGGAGGTGTATCTTCCCTTGCATGTGGATTTTGCTATTTTTCACAAATATGCCTATTGAGTTACCAATGCCTTCTAGTATTTCTAGATCCTGGAAACCCATTGGGAGGCCGAAGAGTCAGACCTAGATAGGGACTGCCAAAAATTTCTCCTTATCTAGGTTATAACATTCTTCCCAGTATCTCATGAATAGCCCTACATTATAGTAAAAATATGGACCATTTTCAAAAACCCTTTCCTTATCTTGCAGGTTTAAGAATATTACCGTAAAGAATCGTCTAGATCCCAGTTCGATTTCTATATGTCCTTTTGGCTGCCATTTCTATTGTATCCATTTTATTAGATCCTTCTCTGTTGGTCAAACTGTAATGAATTTGCATATCATCGCATGGTCCTTCATATAACTACGGTATTTTTCCAATTTGTTTAGTGGGATTACAAAATGGGGTTTCTTCGTTGCACAAGGCAAACATTACCCTCGACTTCTTTCCTACCACCGAGCTCCAAGGACAAGTCCATTATTAGGGTCCACGGCTTCAGAAGAACTAGACTAGTATCAAATTTTCCCACTTGATTTGTCAATTATTACATTACGGTAGGAGGGGATCTCTCCCACTGTGGGGCTTGCATTGCCAAACAAAACCCTCAAGGTTTATCCGTGTTCTACCCGTCTCCAAAACCTAAGTTGTTTGCATCGAGTGTTTTACGAAGAAATATTTCATATTAATGTACATTTGTTAGTTAATAATTTATTAAAGATTCCATAATTATTAAAATAATATTCGGAGTCGCAATGTAGTGGTATATTATCAAATATAATTGTTTAGGAATAACAACGTGGAAATTGGGGACGCAGTAGTCTATAACGTGACTTTTTGAAAGCCTTTCAGGTGGATTTTTCCGGTGAAAATCCGGCAGCAATTCATTGGAATCCCAAGTTTGATAGCTAGTTTCTGCACAATCAATGGCTCCCAGGGGTATTTCAGGGCGCTGAATCCAAATATGCAGTTAAAAAACCATTTTAACTGCTAAAAATCAAGATTTAACCTCATTTCTTCCACCGGATTCCGTCACCGGAATCTCCAAAAAGTCGCATTATAGACAACTCCATTGGGGACGACCTGTCTGATATGTCACTGAAGTTGATTTGATGTGACGTATCAAACGATTAAATAATTTAAATATTCAAAGTTCAATGTGATAAAACACTTATTGTAAGCTGTTTTATTTAATCTATACGAGTTTTAATTATGATATTTTTTAATTTAATAATTATTAATAAGAAAAATTGCATACTAATTACTAAATGAGACAATTATTTTGACGAGGTTTAGTTAAAGTTTGACTTTAAAAACTTATTATAAATTGAATTTTAAAATTTTGATTTCAAAGTTTTTAATGCCATATATCTGTTTGTACATTTCAAGAAATAAAATTAACAGTATAAAAAAATTATGAGAAGACCCGCATCAGTTTTATTTTATTGTCATTCAATTTTTGTGTTAACGTCTATTAGTTTATTTTTGATAAAAAAATTATGTGATTTATCTATAGTTAAAAATTGATATTTATTAATTTTGTATTTATTATTATTATTTAAATTTATTTATTTGTAAGGTGATTGGCTGAATATTTTTTTCCAAGGGAAAAATAAACTTTTTATTAAAAAGATAAAAAGTTGTCTAAGTAGATGCAATTAAGCATTCATGATTAGGACTATGAATCCACATTACGGAGAAAGAAAAAGCACAACATACTAATAAAAGTGGAAAGAACATCTCTTACTCAATACTAAAAAGCACAAAAAAGACATATATTAAGTCTGATACAATATAACCTGGTCTCTCCAAACATTGAAGGAAATAACCTGTCCATATCAAAATATATTTGGTCAAAATATTCATCATAATCAAAAGGACATATACATATATCATATAAAAACAAGATACAAAAATAAACGATGTTCGGTCATGTTCCACCAGAAAGCAATGATTGAGAGAGCAAAAGTACCAAAAAAGGTTGTGCAATTAACTAAGATTTGGTGGTTGATCTGTCACTATGACCTCCCCATCCACTGATTCAATTATATGTCAGATGTCCAAAGCCTATTGTAAACCTCTTTTAGAAAGGAAATCCGCTTCAGCGTTCCTCTCCCTGTAAATGTGATAGACAGAATAATCAATAAAACAAGATTTTAAGCTTGTAATTTCTTCTAAAATAGGAACTGAAATAAGATTTTGACAATGTTGCACATTGTTTGTCCAATTTATCACATTCAAAGAGTCACCAAATATCTTAACTTTGTCAATCCACAAATATCTCAACCAACACAAAAGGAGTTTCAGAGTTTGTAGTTTTGCATAGTTGTTTGTTCATGTACCAATGACCACTGAGGCTTTGAGGGATCTGTGATCATTAAAATTGATGATTATGCCAGCCCCACATCTGCCCTGAGCATCTGAGGCTCCATCGAAATAGGTCCAAGGAACATGGGGTCTTATTTGTTCTACATGAATGTTCCTTGGGATCAAGATAGGGGTGGTTTGAGGAAGCATTTCAAATATAGTGGTTTATTTCACCGCAATTGGAAAATGAGTTGAATCCTAATCCTAGAAAACTCTTTTGTTCCTAGCCAACTAGATACCCCAACGAATAATCGGGGGTCTGCTCCTTAAAAGTTCTTCATTTGAATTAAACCACCAATGTTTCCAAGCTTCCATAAGAGTGGGACCATTCCAATTATGTTTGATACCCAATATATTCACGTAAGCCTCCCAAGTTTTTATAGTAAAGGGGCAGCTTAAGAATAAGTGTGAGGAAGTTTCTTCATATTTTTTGCATAAATTGCACCATCCCGGTCCATGCTTGTTCCTTTTCTGCAAGTTGTCCCAAGTAGGCACTTTGTTCTTTAGGATGCCCTAGAAGAAAATTTTAGATTTTGCGGGAGAATCTAATTTCTAAAGTGGTTTATGCCACCACACAAATCCCTACCACCCCTTCTATTCATTTGAAGATTATATCCAAACTTTGGAGCATAAATACCACCAGGGGATTGAAACCACTAAGTTCATCTGCCCTATCCTTGATTCTAACATTTGTTCTCTGCAATTAGCTCTTGTAGGCATGCTAGGAAACACCCCAATGGAGCTCAAGATTTAAATCCTCAGCCGACTTCCATTCTTGATTCCAAAATGAAGTATTTTCCTCTTTTACGATTTGATTAAGATAATAAATGCCCTGAGCACTAAGATACTCCCTCAAGTCCCTTGGAAGTGTGTAGACCTCGTGGAAACCCACCCATGGTTCCACCCCCACTCTAAGCCTATTTCCATCCCCAACATGCCAAGAAAGACCTTCAAAAATAAGATCAAAATAATTTATGGTGGCCTTCCAAATGACAAAAGATATTTTGGATTTCCTATCAGGGTTGTGTAGCTAGTCATCCATAGCAATTGGATCTATATATTTACTTTTTATCACTGAGTCCAAAGATTGTCCTTAGTTAAAAGATGCCACCCAGATTTTGTCCCCAATGTGCATACAAATTTTGTAAGGTCCTTAATTCGCCACCCTCCCCAATTCTTTCAGCAGGTAATTTTCTCCCAAGTAACCCATGGAAGAACATCATCTTACTTTGAGCCTGTCAGTAAGAAACGACCACAAACTTTCTTGATCTATGCAACAACTCCTTTCGGAACCCATGTTAGAGCAATCTAGTATACTGGAATTTCTATTAAGATAGATTTTATAAGTATCGCGCACCCTACTCTTGATAACCACTTGTAGCTCCAATGTTTAACTCGTTTTTCAATTTTTGCAACCAACCATTTCTAGTCAGTTTTCTTGTAGGAATCGGGCTTTAGGAAAATATAAGATATTTGAGGCTCTTCGTCATAGGTTTAATTTCAAAATGAAAAATTGATCATATTATATTCATCTCCACCCCTGAGAACCCATTGTATGCAATAGTAGATTTTTGAGCATTTGTGCTCATCCCTGTTGCTTTTAGAAATGAGTCCATAACTAATTTCAGCTAGTGTAAGTCTCCCCTTGATCCATCACAAAACAAAAGGATATCATCTACAAAGAGGAAGTGAGTAATAAAAAGGTTTATAGCAACTTCAATTCCTTTGAACTATCCCCTTTTATTGGTTGCACATGAACTAGTTGGCTTAGCCCTTCTGCTGCAAAGAGGAACAATATGGGAGACAGACGGAATCCTAGACAAAGGCCTCACTGGCTGGAAAAAAGGGGGAGGAAACACCATTTATAACAACTTCAAAGCTCCCATTTGATATACAACCCATGACCCAATTAATAAATCCAATGCCAAACCCCAAGTGAGTCAATAGAAGACACAAGTACATCCAACTGATCTTTTCATAGGCCTTTGAAACGTCAATTTTGACAATCATTCCCTTTTTTTTGAAATTTTTAATACTATGCAAATATTCCTATGCTAAACTGATAGCTTCATGAATCTACCTGCCATCTAAGAACCCAAACTCTTCCTTGGAGTTGTTTTTAGAGAGGCTAGGTTTGAGGTTGATTGCTATGGTTTTGGCAATACTTTTGTAAGTGAATTTGCAAAGGGATATAGTTTTGAAGTCATCAAAACTTTGAGGATCATCAGAATTATGAATTAAGGCCATAAATGTAGCATTAAGGGGCTCGTGCAAGAAAACCTTTGACCTTGGATTCCTCCATGACCCCTGACAAATTGTCTCCTAGAATTTAAAAAAAATGCTGGTAAAATTCCATTGTCCATCCATTAGGACTAGGGCTCTTATCCTTTTGCATAGATTTTAGAACCCCTTCCACTCCTCCCTTTGTTATAGGTGCCAAGAGAAGATCATTGTCTTCTTCCTCTACAAAACTTGGAAAATCCTGGGCCACTTGGATTACTTAAACAATTATGGCTTCAAACGATGCCTTAAACAAGGTTTTGAAATGGAAGACACCTAGAGAAGCCAACTCGTCAAAACAATTTTTCAAACCACCATCTTCCTTTTTCATTTCCCAGATAGTGTTTGAATTCTTCCTGCCCTTTGTATAGTTTTCGAAAAATTTGGAATTTTAATTGCCTTCCTCAAGCCATATTTCCTTACTTTTTAGCCTCCACTCTTCTTCTATGTCTTTCAGAATCTTACACCTTTCACCCTCCATAATTTTTATCCTTTCCTTTTTCTCTTCTGTAACATACCCTTCCCCTCCATCCTTTCGGAAGCCTCCAATTCTATCTCTATGCTTTTTAAAACAAATTCATCACTTAAAATTTTTTCCCTTGCCCAAGATATCATTTCCTGTTTCAATATTTTTAGGTTTTGCATAAAAGACTATGCAAGTGAAAAACCTTGGGATCTGACTTGTGGCCTCCAGATCTATCTTACTAGGCTATTATCAGTATGATCTTTTATCTAGGAGGAGTTACCTTTAAAAGTGGATCCAAGCTTCCTACTGGCCCCTTCTAGCTCCAAAAAGACAGGAAAGTGGTCAAATTATCAACCGAAGCCAACCTACTGTCTGAAGAAAGGAGTTTGTGCTACCATATCCTCTTTTAGAAAAAAATGATGCATTCTCTTAGCCACCCTAGCCTCTCCAGCTCTCTTGTTCCTCTAGGTAGGCTTAGATTTTATCACATTGACATTGATGAACTTGCCCATCTGAAGTTTGTTTTAAAAATAGCCAGCCAAAGGGCCAGCTTGGGCTAGTGGATCCCAAGATTCTGACAAATGTAAACAAACATTTAGATCCCCTCCCACCACAACCTTTGATTTATTCTGTAGAGATTTCAAAAATAGATTATTCCAAAAATGAACTCTTTCCTCACATGGGCCATAAATGTTGACAGGAGTAAGGTTTGAACCAAGATCTGAGGAGTACACCTTCGCCCCTAAAACCAAATCTAATTCCCAAGAGTTTATAAGTTTTATATTGTTGTCCATGAATCCCATAGCTAAACCCCCAAATATTCCACTCACGTCAAGAGCCACAAAAGGCCAACCAGGCAACATAATGCTCAATGATTTCATCACATACTCCCCAACTCCAGGGGTCTCTTGGAGCATAATTACATCACAACTAACATATTTAAATAATTATTTTAGAGCCAACTTCTTTCGGGTGCTGGTTAGACCTCTACAATTAAAGGACAACAAAATAATTTAGAAACCACCATAGGGCCAGTGCTGCTCTAATCAACCCTTTAAGGGATAATTTCTTTCCATCTCCAATATCTAGTTTAGCTTTGATCTAGGCCTTGGAGATGTTGGTTTTTCGGCCATGGGTCTTTGGAGGAACATATGATTCCTGAAAAAATCTGAGTCCACCTACAGGTCCAGCTGGGAATTCTCTTTTATCCTGAGGAAGAAGGTTGTAGTGAGGTTTATCAGGAAGAGGCTCCAAAGGGAAGGGATTGACAGTGCATGAATAGGGGGGACCAAATAGATTTAGAACCAGAATGGAGGTAATAATATTATCTAAGGCAAGTGAAATATTGCAGCAAGGGGGAGTTCATCAAATTTTGGCAGAGAGGGACCAGGCCTTTAGCAAGCATACAAAAGTGACATCAACTGAAATGATTGAGAGAAGAGAGTGAGAGAAATAGTACCTACATATTGAGGTGCCTGACCCATGTACTCCACCTCATCCTGCTCTTCCCATATGTGATCGACCATTGGGTTGGTCGGAATTTCAGGGATCCTAATTTGAGCCTCCTGTACTTCCATCGGAACTGGAAGCTCACCCTATTGAAATCAAGCCACTTCTGATTGCACCAAAACTTCCTCATCGAGCAGATCCCTGACCCCATGGTCCGGATCTCCCCTTTGTTTCCTCTGTCTTCTAAACCCCAAGGGATAATCCCTTGCCAAGTGTTCATGCTTGTGACGTCGATGGCATCTGTATGGAAGTTGTTCATAATCAATTAACTGGGTGAAATAAAAACAATGAAGTTGTGTTTGCATCATGTTTGCTAGACCCTCCCTTGGATCCAACCTCACCAAACTACGAGCAACCTTCCTTTACTTGGTTGAAATAAAGGACATACCTTCTTCAAGGAAAGTACCCAAGATGTTACCAATGGCCCTAAAAACATCCACCAACTAGAGATGAGGAGCTAGTGCCGAAAGACACACCCACACAAGAATTTCTTCAAGTCTTTCTCTTTGGGTGTCAAAAAAAGGGGTCCATTTTTTGAAAAAAATTGAAGCTTTCCCAAAACCCAAAATTCATTCAAGTACCTAGTTCACTGCTTTTCCATTCAAGAATCTTACCATAAACCATCCTCTATCTAGGATAATAACCTCAGTCTATGTAGCAGAACCTCATTCCACTCCTTTTTTATCCATTCTATGATATAGTTTGTTGAATATTGTCTTCCCTTAGTTTGCCCCACCAGAATTAGCTCCGAGGAATCCATGGCCTTGTCCATCTAAATATCTACTCCAAGAATCAAATTTGGTCTTTCCAAATTTTTCTGGATCACTTTCCCCTTCTTCCTCTTTGATCCAAAGGACTGGCCATTGTCAGAGGGTAGTTTAGACTAAATCTCTTCTCCATCATGATTGTCGACCACTGAATTTTCCCGTAGCAACTCCTTCGACACCCGATTTTTTTGGAATAAATCCCTTAGATCCAATGACTGCACTACTGAACCAGGAATGAAATGTTGCCTTCCCCCCCTTGACCCTAGATGACCGAACTCAATTTGTCCCACACGATCAAACCCTTGACGCAAAAGAGGTGGCAACCCTATGCCTTCCTTCCCTATTTCCGCTTGGCTGCTCTAATTTTAGCATTCTTTATAGCTGGGAATCCTTTGAACAAAACCTCCCATTCACTACCTCCTCTGTTAATAATGAAAAAAATTCTGAGACATCAAGGGCACACACCGAGACAGGGATTTTTCACGCCTTTGTTTTGTTTAGGCTCTGGCCCGAACCAAGGGGTTCTAACACCAAAACCTCAAATAAATAAAGATTTAAGCCCTTCATTTATGCTAAAACCACTGCTCTTGAAAATGTCTTCTAGGCGACCCATTAAAAAAACCTGAAATAGAAACTGCAAGAGGTGTTTTTGGACTTACCAGTGATCCACTGACGTCCTTACATTTATGCCCACCAAATGCGTTGCATGCTCTTGTCCAACAAAAGACCCAGTTTCAAGTAGCCAACAAACTGCCTTTGTGAGGAAAGGTTTTGACTTCTCCAAGAGTCCTAAACCGCTTCTAATGTTCCAATCCAGCGCCGCACCTCCTCTTGTGACAAGTGGAGACCTAGCTGGCAGAATTACCTTCTCCAAGTTCTATTGAGTTGGCTCTAAGCCCCAAATCGACAAAATATCCTCTAGTTCTAGCTCTAGGTCTACATAATCTTTAGGACTAACCATTCTACTAATTGTTAGTGTGAGAACTCAATGAAAAACCCATGCTTACTGTGCTGACTAGGAAGTGGTGCGAACAACAAAAAAACTTGAAGTAAACCTAGGAACGTGAACACCATTAGGGAGAAACGAGAGTAATAACCCTTCAATGAAATAATATAAAAAATGCACGGTAAAATATTTCCCCTCCTCAAACAAAGGGATAAATAGAAAAGAATTAAGGGTGTTTCTTGAAAACCCATGAAAAGGAGAGGCACCCCCTGACCCCAAGCTCTCAAAACACCCAACATTTTGAGCCTTCACCAAACCCTAGACGAGGGCCATTTTTACCCATCTTCACCGAAGTTCCTCCTCATTGGTTGAGGTCTTATTATAAGTTTTTTAGTAACTTCTATTTCTATTAGTTACTAATTTTTTATTCTTAATTTTATTTAATTTTCATGTTTTTCTTTCTCTATATTTTTTATTTTCATAAATTAGAGTTTTTTTTACATATAATTTTTTCTCCATATTTTCAATTTAAAATGACTCACTATATTCAGTTTATGTTTAATTGTTTTTTAATATTATTTTATTTTAATTTTAATTCGCTACATTTTTATTACGCCGTAAGGCGTTCCCTCTGAAATCAATTCCCCTGGCTGCCACCTTGCACCATTTTGCACCTTCAGATTTCATGTTAGACGATTGAAAAGCATTTGGTCGTTGGATCACAACTTGAATTGTCTGTTATAAGTAGGTGGAACTATTCTAGAACTACCGAAACTACCTGTACTTTTGATGCATAGGATAGTAGATCTACTACATCTATTACCTACACCTCTGTCTATGCCGATGGCGTTTGTTGTTTATTTTCTCCTGCACGGGATGAGGAATACTTGTGTGGTTCAGAGAGGGTTCTACTTCAAATTCCAATTTTTTGATTGACTGGTCTGGTTTGCAGTGGGTTCTCCATCAAATTCCAAATTTCTGTTTGACAGGTTTGCGTCAGTCATTTTGTATTTTGTTAAATAGTGATAAATTGTGAAAGAGATTGAAGCTTGGTTCAGTGGGTCAGTTGATTGAGAGTGGAATCAACATTAATCCCCAAAATTCATTGTGCTTAGTTTAATTCAATTGTGCGCAAAGGCTGCTCGGATTTTCTCGTGGTAAGTTTGTAACCCATATCTTGAATCACATCATGCAATGCGTAATTTAGATATTAGCGAATTTTCTCAATTTCTTCTAAAAATGCATGCATGATTTAGATCTTAGTAAATTGTCTCAATTTCTTCTAAAAATTTATTATTGTAATTTTGGCAATTCCATGACAATGCGTTGTAGAAAGCCAACATCTCATGTGAACAAATGGAGTTTCATCGTGTATTTTCTCTACGTATAAATTTCATTAAGGTATGGCTTTTTAAATTTTATTTGCTTCAAGTTGATGTAACTTGGTTTGCTTGTTGGTTGGCTTATGGCTTATTTCTTACTCTCTATAGATAATCTTTTATCAGAAAATATTTATATGATGACATGCATTATGATGTAGCTTTTAGAAATAGCCATAACAAAGCATGGTAATTTTTATTTTTTATTTTTCTGGATATATTTCATGTTTAATGAGGGATATAGATAGGGTTTTATCTTTTGTAGCTTGCATAGAGGATGAAAAAGGACCGTTATTGAAGTAAAACAACTTTTTCTTGTGAAGCAGAACAAGCAAAACAACTATTTTCTTGTGAAGTAGGACAACAACAGTATCATGGAGGTCCAACTTGCATCAGACGGTTGGAATAATAATAATATTGTGCTTTAGAGTGAATTTATATGGATGCAAATGAACTCCAGACAAAGTGGGCTCTGTGTAGCCAAGTGCGGACTCATACCTGCCATTAGCTAGATGTTCTCTAACTCAAAGTTGTTGATATGTCCCATTTGAACACAATGTCTCTATTATAATGCCCACTGTGCCATTATTGGAGGATAAGAAGATATCATATTGCTTATAGCATTGATCAGACAAAGTAAAGGCGAAAATCCCACCTTCATAAAGGCGTCAATGATTCTAAAGAGTTCGCAAGGACTGTAATTTGGAGTTTCTATTAGAATAAGCAAAACAATTTTTTTTTGGTCAAATCAACTTTTTATTCTTTAAATTACGGTTTTCACAATATATTGGAGAAATTTAACTGAAATGTATGTTTTGAACATCTTCAAAAAGTATAACAAGGAGAATACACCAACTTTTTAAAGTGAAATATTCTCATTTAATAAATTCCTTAGGGGCCTTGATGCCGATGCTTTTAGGCCCGAGAGATGGCTTAATAGAAATGGAGTATTCCAGTCTCAGTGGCCATTCCAATTTATTGCATTTCAAGTAAGTATATTAAAGGTGGGAGTGAATCTTTTTAGCTTATAGTTTGTATTTTTTTGGTTTCATCCAACTTTAGATTTTAGTAAAGTTATATTTATTATTGGTTTTGAATAAGTTTCTTTCAATTAAAGCATAGATCCATAACATGAGTTGAGAGGGATCAAATTTCCTCACGTGTAAACTTTTTATTTAAAACATATTTATTATTTTAAAGGGGAATGGATGGACAAAATTTCTATTTAGAACATTCTTTTTTATTTTTTATTCTTATTTTAGAGGGGAATGGATGGACAAAATTTCTATTTAGAGCATTATTTTTTATTTTTTATTTTTATTTTAAAGGGGAATGGATGGACAAACTTACACATCCCCTTATATTGTAGAATGAGCCTCAACTTAAACATCCCCTCACACTGGGTTGTAGAATGAGCCTTTTGGCTCAATTATTATGAAGAACTTTAAAAGATAGACAAACACATGTAGTATTTTCGACATAGGCTCCTTGTGATTGTTTAGCCTCATTTTCTTGCTTTAGATAATATTATTGTGGTTATAAAAGTTAAGTGAAAAAATTAATCTAATAGTGTAGGACATGTATGGAAACACCATAATTAACATGACATCCATGGTCGACATTAATGATCTTTATCCTAAGAATTTAAGAGAATGACAAGTATGTAAACACTATAATTAACATGACATCCATGGTGGACATTAATAATCCTTATCATAAGAATTTAAGAGAATTTAAGAGAATGCAAAAGGGATTAATAAAGCTAAGAGATAAAATTAATCTAATAGTGTAGGAAAAGTATGGAAACACCATAATTAACATGACATCCATGGTGGACATTAATAATCTTTATCCTAAGAATTTAAGAGAATTTAAGAGAATGAAAAGGGGATTAATAAAGATAAGAGATAAAATTAATCAAACACCATAATTAACATGGCATCCATGTTGGACATTAATAATTTGTATTCTCAAAATTTAAGAGAATTTAAGTGAATGGAAATGGGATTAATAAAAATGATTGTTGTGTTATTGAGAATTTAAGATAATGCAAAAGGGATTAATAACAATGGTTGATGTGTTATTGTTTTTCCCAAAATAATTTAATTTTATTATAAAGAAAGAAAATTACATTTTGTAGAGGTTGAATGAAGTGTGGATCGTGTAGATTCACTCATACAAAGAATTTGATTTTTTGGTCCAAAACCCATTGACTGAATAAATGAGGGCATTAGAATGAAGATCTGAAAAGAGATAAGTTATTGATTATTTTAGACCTCCAATGTTAGCATTTTCTCCAATTTCTCTAGCCACAATCCCCACATGTATAGAGACATCATGTGCACCTACGAAAACCCCCTTTTTTGAGCTTCCCCCTTTCTTCTTCGGGTGTTTATTGGCTTATGGACATGAGTGAGTATTGTAGGTGACCTGTTTTAAAACAAGTGCAACATCTAAATGTTGTGTTTTCATAATCCAAACTTTGGGTTCATCCATATTTTCTATTTTTCAGCAGTGTATTTTATGGTAAGCCTTTGCTCAAATTTATCTCTACACAAATGTCAGCAAGGGAGAAAAAAAAACCTTGTTGTAACTGATCATTATCTGTTTTTTTGTAAGTCCCCAAAGTATTACCTATATCTTCTAGGACTTGATGATGCTAAAATTCTTGTGGGAAGTTTTGTAGCCTCACCGACACTAGCGTTGTTGACACCACCATCATTATAGGGTCAAGTTCAAGGAACAAATGGGTCATATAGAGCCTAGAATTTCGCCAAAACGAGGGGAATTCCTACATTAATTTTTCTAGATATTCCTTTCATTCAAAGTGTACAATGAAAAAAGCCTTAGAACATAGGTAAATCTCACAATTTTTTGACCATGAGGTGTAGATCCACAGATGTTGATTTGAGCCAAAACCCATTATATCGAAATATGAGGTCATTAGAATGAAGAAATGAGAAAAGATAAGTCACCTGATGATTTTAGCCCTCCAATGTTGGCCTTTTCTCCATTTTTTCTTGAGCCAATCTACATTTTCTGCACATGTACAGAGCCATCTGGTGCACCTATGAAAAACCTCGAGCTCACTCGCGCCATTCCTCTCCCAAGGATTCAATTTATGGTAAGTATGTCATTTAACAAGTTGTTGCAAGGAAATAGTAGAAGTTTCTAATTTGGAATTAAATTCATATTTATTATTGGTTTTGAATAAGTTTCCTTTAATTAAATCTCAAATAAAAGAAATAGAAAATTTGGTATAATAAGTAAATAATATGTGTTAATGTATTATTATGAAGAACTTTAAAATATGGACATACAAATGTAATACTTGCTTTAGTTGTTGGACATAGGCTCATTGTGGTTGTTTAGCCCCATTTTCTTTATTCACATAAGTTGAATGTGACTATAAAAGTTAAGAGACAAAACTAATCTAATAATGTAGGACAGGTAAGGAAACATCATAATTAACTTGGCATCAATGGTGGACATTAATAATATTTATAGAGAATTAAGAGAATGCAAAGGGGATTAATAATAATGATTGAGGTGTTATTTGTTCCCCAAAGAGTTATGATAAAGAAACAAAATTACACTTTGCAGAGGTCGAAAGCGTTCTAAAAAAAACCAAGATCAAAATCTTGGGAGATAAAAACAACTAGAAAATAGAAAAAATAAAGAAACCATCACTTTTAATAATCATGAAGATTCCGTTTTTTCACTTTATTGCTATGCACTTTCTGCCAATTACCACACAAAGATTCCACTAGAATGATTTCCAGATCCAAACCTAACTCCGCTTGGGGTTGATCTTTGCTTGAATCAACGTTTCTCGATTCATTAGTTCTCTTTGTTCATGTAGCCCCATTTACTTGTCTTACCATCTGTGTTGAAGGAATTCCTTCCTATATCCTCTCCCCTTCATGGTCAATTTTCTCTGATTGGTAAGTACCTTCCATGTCTTGATTATCCTTAGTATCTTGAGAAGGGATATCTTCCTCAACTTCCTACTCTGATTCTGCAAATTTAGTGCGCTGCCAACCTTTCTTTTTTCGATCTTCTTCCTTTTTCTTCTTCGGGTGTTTTTTGGCCATTGGACATTAGTAATGTAGATGACCTATTTGAAAACATGTGAAACATCTAAATGTTTTATTTTCATAATCGAAACTTTTTTTTTTTTTTGTAAGCTTTGGTAGGACTCTCTGATTTTCATGTCCATTACACACCCCACTAAGGGGGAAGGGTAGCGCAAGATTTGAACCCAAGACTTCCGGTTCGGTGATACTTCATTTCCACGACCATTTCCACTTAAGCTACCCCATGCGGACTTCATAATCGAAACTTTGGTTCCATTCATATTTTCCATTTTTCGCTAGTATGTTGTATCTGATCATTATCTATTTTTTGTAAGTCCCCAAAGTATTCACTATATATTCTAGGACTTGATTATGCCAAAATGGTTGTGGGAGGTTTGGTAGCCTTACCCACATTGAATTTTTTCACACCACCATCATTACAGGGTTAAACTCAAGGAAGCAATGGGTCATATAAAGCCCAACAAGTCCCCAAAACCAGGGGCATTCCTGCATTACTTTTTCCAGATCTTCATTTCATTCAAATTGTACAATGAAAAAACCTTTAGAACATAGGTAAATATCACATTTTTTTCACCACCAGGTGTAGATCCACTAATGCAAAGCATATGATTTGGGCCAAAACCCATTGAATCGATAGATGAGGGAATTAGACCGAAGAACTGAAAATTAAGTTTCTTGATAATTTTAGACCTCCAATGTTGGTCGTTTCTCCAACTTATCAATATTCCCTTTCCCCAACCCGCATGTACAGACCCATCTTGTGCATGTGCGAAAAACCTCAAGCTCACTCATGCCATTCCTCTGCAAAGGACTCAATTTATCATAAGTATGTCATTTAACAAGTTGTTGCAAGGAAAAGCAGAAGAAGTTTTTGACTTGGAATTAAAGTCATATTTATTATTGGTTTTGAATAATTTTCCATTAATTAAAGCTCAAATAAAAGAAATAGAAAAATTGGTATAATAGTTCATTGTTATGTGTTAATATATTATTATAAAGAACTTTAAAAGATGGACATAAGCATGTAGTACTTGCAAACCCTTATTAATCTTAATTAAAATTTTAATGAATGAAAAATTGACTTCAAAATTAAGTAAACCCTCACTAAATATTTGGCAAGGAAAAATACATATTTCTTTGACTAAAATATGATAGTGCTCATCATATGAATAAAACTAGAGTTTAAACCATTTTAAAACAAATAGAGTTCCCACCTTTGCATGAGAAATCATGAGTAAAGATTATAATGATTCGTGAGAATGCATGCTAATCTTGGATCTTTGAAGGAGGTGTTAGGTGTTCTGTGCCCAAGGATTAACCTGGAAGGCTCACACTATAATGTGTAAGGAGACAAAGTGAAAAACTTGATTCTGGAACAAAAGATACTTAAACATTTTGACATAACCCTCATTTTTTTCATGTAGCCAGACATGCAATTTTATGAGCAAGAAAAATATATTATTAAGTCTTGGTGCATTTGTTCGAATTCTAAGTCAGAGAAAGAACTTCAGACCAAATGAAAATTCCTCTACGTAACCTTGATGGGAATATCTCTTCTCCAGGTACTGTCATTCAATATATTTTACAACGTCCCATGCAAAAAATTCTTTTACAATGTCCCATGCAACAAATTTTATAGATGCCTAGACCTGTAGATTCATGTGTTGGTTGCAAAAAAGTTGTTCGGTTTATTAATGTGGACGAAGATCCTTTTTATTGCAATTATGATGTAATACATGAACAAATGATCGAAAGCAGAAGAGCCCCGAGGATCAACCAACAGAGCAGGATGTTTCCACTTCTGGTGGTAAATTGTCTTCTATGCAAATTCCTCAACCTAACCTTGATGGGAATATCTCTTCTGCAGGTACTGGTATTCAATCTACTTTGCAGTGTCCCATGCAACAAATTCTACAAGTGCCTAGGCATGTAGATTCATGTGTTGGCTGCAGAAAAGTTGTTCAGTTTATTAATGCGGACTAAGATCCTTTTTATTGCAATTATGATGTAATACAAGAACAAATGACCGAAAGCGGAAGAGTCATGAGGATCAACCAACAGTGTAGGATGTTTCCATTTCTAGTGGTAAATTGTCTTCTATGCAAATTCCTCTGCCCAACCTTGATAGAAATATCACTTCTCCGGGTACTAGTGTTCAGTCTACTTTATAGTCTACCATGCAACAAATTCCACAAATGCATAGACCTGTAGATTCATGTGTTGGCTCCATCTCTTCTATCTCCTTAACAGATGTGCTTGTGACACAACCCCTTATGATGCCTCATCAATTAAGGATTGTTTATGGATATCAGTTGCTCAATTTTGTACCTAAATGGCCACTTTCATATGGTGTTCCTTTGGATATCTTGGAAAATCTGGGAACATCACCTATTCCATCACTTGATACCATATCTTAGTCATTGTCACCTAGTAACAATCCAATTTCATCGACTATGATCCCAAATATACAACCTCGTCTAAGGCAACCTAGTGTGGGATGCTTTCCTCAGAATCCATAGCACCAACTGCAACCTTTTAACACTTCCTTGCCAATGCAGTCAGTTGTTCATCCATTGCAAAATGTGAGACAACCACCTTTGCAAATGCATACAGGACAGACTGTTGGGCAGCCATCAAGAGGAAGAAATTTAGGATTCGATAGGGGTGTAGCTCCCTTAGCTCCTACTTTAATCCGACCTAATATCGAGGTGGCATAGGAATGTCGATGCTTGCTACATTATGAAAAGGGGGTTGTTGTGGCTGAATCATAAGCTAAGGGATAGGCTAGCATGTAAGGTTAACTATGCCAAATTGAAGTAATCACCTCAATTTTTCAAAATCTCTGTTAAAGTGAACTGACACTTGAGGTCTCCTATCTTTTCTTATTCCCAAGTTTTCGTCTTTGTTTCCTCTTCCTCAACCTTTGTTTCTATTGAAAAAACTCATGTTGAAAATATAATTATAAAATTCACTTGCAGGTAATAAATGATAAGTCATTCATCATTAATAAATTATCCAAGTAAAAAAAAAACACATACAAAGGGAAAAGAGTAAGGGAAAAGGGAGTTGCATTGGAAGATCAACAAAATTAATCCAAACACAAATAATGAAAAACAAATAACTCGAAACTCTCTTAAAATTTTCCAGAGGTGCAAATATCTGGATATATAAAGAATTCCTCAGAGGTTGGAAGAATTGAGTTTGAATTATATATATATTTTTGCAGAGACAGAGCAAGAAATAGAATTTTGCACAGGTACATGTTTTGAATCTTTTCTATCTTAAAAAGGGTAAAAACATTGCCAAAATAAATGGGTATGTTATGCACACTATAAAAATCATGAGGCATAAATGTTTGCCCTAGATAAAGAAATGATATCTCAATGCATTTTTTAGAGATTAAAATGTTTGAAATTGCAGTAATTTTTGTTCACACTAATTGTCCCCAAACGAAGAAAAAGAAAAAGAAAATTATTCATTCGAAAAAAGGTGACTGAAAGTATGAAAATGCATGATTGAATTTGCTAAGCATCTTTTGCTCCATTTCACAGAGACAGGGAGCACATATATCCTTGATAGAGGCCACATATACTAATTGTTTATGTAATATGGACCTCATTGTAATGACATGGAGGGGCATATTTCCCAAGTCACGTATGGCAAAGAAGACCAATCCTTGCACACTGATGGTGTCACATAATTTTTTTACCAAGACAACGCAGTCTCAAAGGCTTCCGTGGATGAGGGTTAGGTTAGATATTCATGATTTTAGGGTTTTACTAATAAAAATCATGTAACAAACCCTTATTAATCTTAATTAAAATTTTAATGAATGAAAAACTAACTTCAAAATTAAGTAACTCCTCACTAAATATTTGGCAAGGAAAAATACATATTTCTTTGACTAAAATATGATAGTGCTCATCGTATGAATAAAATTGGGGTTTAAACCATTTTAAAACAAATGGAGTTCCCACCTTTGCATGAGAAGCCATGAGTAAAGATTATAATGATTCGTGAGAATGCATGTTAATCTTGGATCTTTGAAGGAGGTGTTAGGTGTTATGTGCCCAAGAATTAACCTAGAAGGCTTACACTATAATGTGTAAGGAGGCAAAGTGAAAACTTGATTCTGGAACAAAAGATACTTAAACATTTTGACATAACCCTCATTTTTTTTCATGCAGCCAGACTTGCAATTTTATGAGCAAGAAAAAATATATTATTAAGTCTTGATGCATTTGTTCGAATTCTGAGTCAAAGAAAGAATTTCAGACCAAAATTATGACCATACCAAGCAACATTAACCAAATACAGGGAAGAGAGTAATGTAGGGATGGACAAATCAAAACAATTTTCAGTTCATCAATGCATGAAAACCATTTATGGCATACTTGGTCACTTGATACGCTAAGGGGAAAAAATGGTTGTAACGCAATAGAGTCGGATTCTCGTTTGGTTCTCCAGCATGGAGCAAGGTTTTCCCAAATTTATTTGGGAATAATGGAACATGCAAGTTGAGGATGCAAACTACCCCTAAAAGCCCACAGGAGGTTGAAAAATGGAGTGTGGAGGTAGAGGCCATCAAGTTAGTAGGAGAGTTAATGTAGGAGTAAAGCTTAGTGCAAAGGGTTGTGAGTTGTATAGTCAAACCGATATACAATGCAGGTTATACATTTTCCATGTCATACTTGAAAATGAATACAATGATGCCATAACTATAGGGATAACGCATGCACGTAGTATGACAAGGCGGAGGAGTTGCTCGGAAAGTTATGGAAATTACAATTATATTTAGAGAAAATCTGATAATGATTTTTGTAAATCTAAGTTATAGTTGTTAAACTTTAAAATTTTAGGTGTTTTAGATGTTTTTGATGGTGCTGAATCTATTTCCACCATCAAAAACATGATTCAAACACTACCTTTAAAAAAAAAATGAAATTTTTTTACCCGGAGTCTGGCCACTTTTAACTATCCGAACAATTCCTCCACCTCGATAGACAACTCGAGAAAAACGACTCAATAAACCAATACAAATAGTCGGGATATCCTCGCCATAAGGACAAGGAGTGAAATCTACCATTAAATGAGGACCTTGAACAATGGGCTATGCATTCAAAATGGAGCATGAGCAATAACAACGTGGCATTCCATATCGTCCTTGCTGGTGAATGACAAGGCTAGATGGACCAATCTCATTGCAAAAAAATACATGCATCCATTACTAGATTGACCATCATATGGCTCATTGTAACCAATTTTCATTTCACTTTAATAACAACTATAACCAACATAACCTAGATCAACATGTCAATGTTGCGGATGATTGTTTTCTCATTTAATATTGGTGCCTTGGTTAAAATGCACATAAATAATATATCAAATCACTTATGAAAATTACCATGGATTTTACAATGAAAACCTAAATAAATTATCACCTTTCTTTCTATTTATTTCACCAGGTCAAACAAAATATATGTTTATGAATGCATGATATAATCTCAACGTAGCAGAAAAAACTTTCAAAATCCTTAAATTCATGTAGATTCATGTGTTGGCTCCATCTCTTCTATCTCCTTAACAGATGTTCCTGTGACATGATCCCTTATGATGCCTCATCAATTAAGGACTGTTTATGGATATTAGTTGCTCAATTTTGTACCTGAATGGCCGCTCTCATATGGTATTCCTTTGGATATCTTGGAAAATCTGGGAAAATCACCTATTCCATTACTCGATACCATATCTCAGTCATTGTCACCCAGTAACAGTCCAATTTTGTCGACTGTGATCCCAAATATGTAACCTCGTCTAAGACAACCTGGTGTGGGATTCTTTCCTCAGAATCCACAGCACCAACTACAACCTTTTAACACTTCCTTGCCAATGAAGTCAACTGTTCATCCATTGCAGAATGTGAGACAACCACCTTTGCAAATGCATCCAGGAGAGACTGTTGGGCAGCCATCAAAAGGAAGAAATTTAGGAGTTCAGAGGGGTGTAACTCCCTTAACTCCTGCTTTAGTCTGACCCAATATCGGAGCAACATTCCGTGGGGTTGCAACTCCCTTTACACCTATTTCAATTCCACCCAATGTCGGAGAAACATTTCATGGGAATGCAGCTCCCTTAACTACTGCTTCAACGCCACGCAGTGTCAGAGCAACATTTCCTAGGCATGCATCTCCCTTAATACCTATTTCAACCCCACCCAATGTCGGAGCAACTTTTCTTGGGGGTGTAACTCCCTCAACTCCTATTTCAACCCCACCCAGTGTCGGAGCAACTTTTCCTGGGGGTGCAGCTCCCTTATCTCATGTTTCAATCCCACCAAGTGTCCCAGCAGCATTTCGTGGGGGTTCAGCCCCCTTAACTCCTGTTCCCATCACCTCTCGCCCCAATCTGACCCAATCAGGGAATAAATTCCAACAGCGAGTTCATGAGAAATAAGTCCCCAAACCTTCACAAAAACACAAGGAGTAACATCCCCTTACCAATGCAATCAGTGGCCCGTCCATTGCAAAATCTCAGACATCTACCTCTGCAAATGCATCTAGGACAGGTTGTTGGGCCACCATCAGTGTCATAGTCATTACAATTAGAGACTCCATGCAATAACAATTGCATAGGAAACAAGGTAGGAGTCCTTGGAGCGACATGTCCCGGCAGTGCAGTTTCCTCAACTCCGACCCCAATCCAACTTGATGCCACTGCAACAGAGCAAGATGTCCCTACCCCAATCCGACTTGATGCCCCTACAACAGGGCAACATGTCTCGGCCCCTATCTAACCTAATGCCCCTGCAATAGAGCAACATGTCCCAAGGTGCAGTTCCATTAACCCAAGGCCCAATCCAACTCAAGGCCAGAGCAACACACCCTAGGAATGCAATTCCATTAACTCCAAACCCGTTCCATTAACTCCAAACCAAATCCGATTAACATGTCCCAAGGGTGAGGCTCCATTAACTCCAACATTATTCCATAAAAATAGTTCAATTTACTTCAATCACAATACTATCAACATGTCCCAAGGGTGGAGTTCTATTAATTGTAGCCCCAATGTGACCCAATTCTAGACCAACATGTCCCAAGGGTGCAATTCCATTAACTTCTACCCTGATCCAACCTGATCCCAATGCAACATATACCATAAATATTGTTCCATTAGCTCCAACCCCAATCTGACGTAATCCCAGAATAAATTCCACTTAGTCCCAAAGTAGATATTGAAGATGGTTTAAGGAGAAATAATTCCCCAACTCCTGCCAGAAACATGGAGGATATTGCTTTCAAGCCATGCAAGAGACAAGGGAAACATCATAGGCCTAATTCCCCAAAGGCCTGGAATTACAAAGGGATGTCAGAAGATATCAAGATTAAATATCCATCATTGAAGGCTACATGGAAGAGTAGGTTATTTCCTCATTTTCATAAAGATTGTAATTGCACCATCCATAGAAAGAGAATAGTCTTTCAGTACCAAAAATTGCAACAATACTTAGAACATATGAACATTGCAAATTTTTATGAGGTAGCGATCAATAATCTTCTACATTCCATTGATTATCACTCCTTTCCATTTGTTAAGCAAGCAATTTTATATTGTTGTAGATCTTAGTCTCATTTAATCATGAAGTTGACAGCCTTCTATTTCAAAGCATAGAGTCAATCTTGACACTTTCTCACTATTATGTGAATGATGATTGCAACATTTTAATCCATTACCTATGAACTCTTTAATCTCTTTTTAGTGATGAAGAAGGGGAAGAGGTTGAGGTGCTTGATTGTACCTCATGACATGACAAAGGATTCCACGCTTATTTAATAAAGAATATAACCAATGGTTAGATAGTTCTCTTGATTTTCATTCATTATTTCGTGGTGAGATGTTCAGAGCTGGTTTGTGGATTTAACTGAAATTTAATTAATATCAATGATGCTTAATATTCTATTTCTTTTACATAAAATATTCGATTGTTTTTATTTTATATGTTTACTAATTATGTATATGATTTTATTTCAGTTTTAATAATTTACTGATTTCAAAGGAAAAAGAAATGGACAAGTCTACCAAGGTGGAGGAATAGCCCGGACGGTCAAAAGTGGGCAGAATCCGGGCAAAAAAAAAATCAACAAATCTTGCAGAAGCAGTGTTTAAATCATGTTTCTAATGGTGGAAATAGATTCAACACCATCAAAAACCTCTGGGTACCCAAAATCTTAAAGTTTGACAGCTGTAACCTGGATTTACAAAAATCCCTGCCAGAATTTCGATGATTTTCAGGGCAAAAGAATAGGCTAGTTAGACTATCGCAAAATGAATAATACAGAGCTTCAATCCTTCATTGGAAAGTAGCAATTTGTAGCACCACCACTCTTGGTTTCTAATTCGTATGTATTTTATTGTTTTTTTTTTTTTTTTATGGTGATGAGATGTTTCTATGATGTCTTATATTTTGACCAATAGTTTAAGGAGAGAATTTTGATTTTGATTTTTGGTGTTATTGCTCTTTTGGAGTATCTTTTTTTCTCTTTAAGAAACAACTATTTTTACAATGTTGTTAGTCCCTTTACAATGTTACATGTCTTTCTCCTCTGTGTTGTAAAGACTATAGTATTCTATTTTTGTTTTTTAATTAATTAGTTACAAAAAATGATGATATACCATTGTTTAAATTAAAGTTTTGTCGAAATCACATATTGCATTCACATTATACCTTATGTTTAAGTCTGAAACTTTATTTAACCTCTTCCCAAGATAGATATCCAATTCTTCAACCCATATATCTTATGTTATAAGTTACATTTTGACTAACAGTTGTTCACAAATAAACTAATGCTAGCATTAGTTTACTAACATTAAATGTTTTCATGAGTATCCCTCGAACTTGATCTTTCTTTGCACCATTTTAAACTTTCCACCACCTTGTAAGTTTTATGACTTCTAGACTTTGTTTTATAACATGAAAATGTTTGACAAGTGTTAGAAAATCCGAAAGACAAAAATATTTTTGCCTATAAATATTGGTACACATTTAAAAATATTTCTATAATTCTGGTTGTTTACAAAATTTAGAAAAAGTGAATAGATATGCTGATATTTAGGTCATTAACGTAATGCACACACTACATGGATATTGGATTTCTGCACTTTATGCCTTACAGCGTTTCCTTTGCAACCTCTGGTGCAAATGCTAGTTATGTAACTATCACATATGTATAGTTAGATTTTGTCTTATGTTTGACGGAAGGGAAAATTCCGCAAAAGCCACATGTTAGGCAAATGCCAACAAGTCCTCTATCGTAGGGAAAAATGCTTGCATGGAAACGCAAATTTAGGCATGGGAATTTGGGCAATTGACTAAGAAGTGAAGAAGGCAAAAAAATCCATTCAAACCCAAGGCTTCATGATCAGAGCATCAATGAGGTTATCGTGAACTGTTAAATGGACGGTATTCTTTCTTGAAACTTTTCTGATGTTCAGGTGTGTTATAAATTTCATTATTTAATGAAAGCCATTGTTTAACGTATTTAATTCAAATTTATTGTTCCTATTACTTGAGAAAAATACTCAAACAATAGATTATAATAAATTCGATTAACCCAAATTCATTTAAAGTCATGTTTGATATGGACTTGGATGTTGCTCAAGTTTAGGTTACTCCCCATATATAGCTTGGCATTCTTTACTCACATGTGTGTTTTTTGCGCAGTAAAATTTTAGGTGCTTTGGGAAACATTTGCTATCCTATGGAGTTTGAAGATCCAAAGCATTTGAATGACAACCTTTGAATAAAAAAACAAGAGAAAATCTCCAATATACTTATTCTTTGAAATTTTGAAACATAATCCATTCAATGGTATCTATCTAAACACATAATTATTAGCCAAATTAAATCATAAAACCATTATATATCTATATATATAATATATATATATTATATTATATTATATAATATTATATATATATATATAGATATATATATATATAATATATATATATATTTGCAATAATCACCAACCTCTTTTAAATATACCAAATCCACGACGTGATGGTGAAAAGAAATCAGTGTCCTGATATTTTCTTGGACAAAGGTCGAATACCCAAGTACCTATGTTGGATGGGTTCCCGAACCTTGGGGTGGGGTTCTCGAATCCGTCCCGGGTTCTCGAATCCAAGTACCGGTGCTTCTAAGAAGACCCATAACGGGTGCTTCTTAGAAGAAACTAGAAGAACCGGGTTCTCCATTAAAAAAATTTGGGTTTTTTTGTCTTGAAAGGTATGAAGAAACCTAATGATGGGTACTTGGAACCCCAAAATTTGGTTTTTTTGGAGTTCATTTTAGTTTTTATTTTTAAATTTTTAATTAATTTAATGGGCTTTCCCTAATATTCCAAGTAGCTAGTTCTGCATCTTTCGAGAGGAATTGGAGTACTTATGCCTTTATCCATTCAGTAAGGAGAAATAGGTTGGGCTCAAAGAAGGTAGAGAACTTAGTGTACACTCATAGCACACTTTGTCTCATATCTCAAAAAGATCTTGGTTATAAGGAGGGTCCTTTCAAGAGATGGGACCAATACACAGATGATGCTATGTGTGTGGGCGAGGAGATACAACTAGATGGCCTTATTGAGCTACCTCCAGTTGCTATGGATGATAAAGAGCCTCAAGATGAGAGTGATTCCTACTTGGAGAGCATGCTAACTAAAGATCTGAGTGATCTTGATGACATGGCTTGAGGAAGCCATTGTTCACTATTAGCTATTTTTATTTTAGTATTTTAAAATTTCCTAGTTTTTGTTTGGAGATGCCTTAAGGCAAATTTTGAATGTAGAATGACAATGGACATATATCATGATTCTTATTAATATGTAAACTCAATTTGCACTTGATATAACACTAGAAATTTTGAAATTTCATTGTCAATGTTGAATGTTCAATGATGTGCATGTTTAAATATTTAAAGTTTAAATCATAAGTATTTTAGTTTTCTTGTTTAAAGTCGAAAAATATACAAATTCACATGTATTATAATTTATAAAATATAATATTTATATATTACATATCAAAATTATAATATACCCTTGACGAACCCACGCACTCTATCTCAAAAATGACTTTCCCGTATTCATCCCGTCCCTCTACGTGCTGGCAACATAGCCAAGTACTATCAATCGTTACAACCTCTTTCCTTGAACATCTATTTTATGCCATAGATTGCGGTCGTTACAATCTCTTTCCCTGAACATCTATTTTATGCCATAGATTACAATTTCATATGACATAACATAGACTTTATTGCCAACTACTCTGCCATAAGCATGGATTTACAAACTATGGGGCTACCATCCTGTGAGCTACTTTCTTCGTATAAAAATTTTCAGTACTTTGTTATTAATGAATTGAAGTTCTATTTTCACTATATCTTTGTGTTTTTGTTCATATTTGTATTTCATTCCACTCTTTCATAAATCTGGATCTGTGGTATCAGAGAAGTATGCTCTTCCTTTTCTTTTTTGTGCATGTCCCCAATGAGGTCGAGGTATAAGGAATGAGGGCTTCAACTAGTTGACTATTTGCAAGACCATCCTCACCAACCCTGAAGGCCTCACATGGCGGAAGAAAAGAAAGATGAGGGAGCAGGAGATCCTTTCAAAATATTGCAAAAAGAATCCCTTGAGCAACAAAGGAACATGCTAATTGACAAATTTCCCCAAATCCTTCATCTTCATCCAGCATCCACTCTTGAGGCACCACTCCCTTTAATGTACAAGTCAACTTTGACATTCCTGTATTTCAAGGCTAGATAGATACATATGTCATAGGTAAATGGTTAAATATGTTGGAGGGATATCTTTCGATTCATGATTTCTCCAATACAGAAAATATCACTTTTGCACTCCTCAAAATCGCCCCCTGGGTTAAGGACTGGTGAGAAACCTATTGTGATCATAGGGACGAGAGGGAACCTTCACTATTTTCAACTTCAACCACTTGGAATTATTTTTGAGATGCCATCAAAGAACATTATTACCCTGTCAAGAGGTATGAAGATAAGTGGATAAAGTTGACCACTCTATAGTAGGGAAGGGACCAAGATGTGACGAATTTCACAAATATTTTTCATAACCTTTGCACGAAGTTGGATATCAAGGATTCTTAGTGGTATCTGGTACTCAAGTATGTGACTGTATACATAAATATATCCAGAACGAGATGGAGTTTCTCGACATCTCCTCTCTTGACACTTCCTATCGATATGTTTCCAAGATCGAGCAAAAATTTAAACAAAAGAAGCGAGACTTTGGATTTGCGAATCCAAAGTAGGGGAAAGGCACCCCCAAACCCCAAAAAAAAGGACAAAGGCAAGGCAAGGTAACCCAAGACAACTCATCAAATCCATAAGAAGAGAACAACACCACAAAGACAAAGGAGACATGAAAGTGGTGCGAGTTCCATAAGATCCCCACTCACAACATAAGTGAGTGTCGATCCAAGCAGTCACTAGTGACTGAGCTCAAGGCTGTAGATTCAGATGCATGTTCTGACTCTGAGTTAGAACCCAACAAGGGGAATGAAAAAGAGAACTATATTATTGAGTAGGATCCCAGGGAAATTACTTCCACCACCAAGGTCCAGAATATCAAGCTCGAATATGTAGAGGAGGATGAGTGTCTCCTCCACTCACAAATGTGGCTTCACCAAGGACGAAATCTCCATGTTAGCCAATAATATCAACTTCCATACTACATCAAGCCCTTCACATATGAGGTACTATGCAATGTTACTCCTCTTAAAGTTTGTGATGTATAATTATGCCAACCATGCTTGTGCAAGCATCATATTTTGTATGATTTTAGGCCTCACACTGTTATTATTACTTCAGGCAATAAGTTATACGGGATACCGAAGGTAACCCCACTTAATTCCATCTCTTTTATCTCTGCTAAGAAATGTAGTAAAATCATATCCCATACCGGAAAATTTGTGTTATTTCTAATTTGATCTCAAAGTAAGGGGAATATTGTGGCTACATCCATGGCCCCGAGGAAAGTTTCCTCCACAATACAAAAGAAGGTGGATAAGGTTGTGGAAGAATACATGGACACCTTCTCCTCACCCACATGGGTACCCTTGCATTTTCAAGTCAAACGTTAGATTGATCTGACACTTGGAGCACCCCTACACAATGGGTTGATATATCATCGCTCCATTCCAGAAAATGTAGAGATCAAGTGACAAATCTAGAAGTTGTTACAAAAAGGCACATCCAACCATGTGCCTCACCCTCTGCAAGCCTGATTGTATTTGTATAAAAGAAGGATGGGACCTGGAGGCTTTGTATTGATTATCAGGAACTAAATAAAATCATTTTCAGGAACAAGTACCTAATCCCACAAAGTGGTGATGTTCTGGACCAGCTAAAGGGAGGCAAGTATTTCAGCAAGATCGATCTGAAGTTTGGCTATCACAAGGTTCCAATAGATCCCACATACGTATGGAAGATCACTTTCAAATCCAAGGAGGGCCTTTTTTAATAGTTATTCATGCCCTTTGGGTTGATAAATTCCCTTGCTACTTTTATGAGGCTAATGGATGAAATCCTATGGTCCTTCACCAACTCGTTCGTGGTTATTTATCCGGACGACATCCTCATCTCCAAAAAGAGTTGGTAAAATCACTTGTAACACATTCGACCAGTCCTTCAAACCTTGCGGCAACAAAAATTATGTGCCAACTTGGAGAAATGCACCTTTGGCCTTACCAAAGCCTATGAGAAGCTCATACTACTTTGATATGGGCCTTACATCATCACCAAGTTTGCAGGAGCAAATGATTTTGAGCTAAACATTCCCCCATTCATTTCCCTGCAGCTATTGTTCAATGTGGACCACCTTCAACCATACTTTCCACCATTACTAGACACATCAGACATTTCATAACAGCTCACACCAACTAAGCTAAACCCAGACAGCATGGAACAACCCATAACTAATCAGAGCTTAGACACACATTTCAAGAACACTCACCAGCATAAGATCCAATTGTATGAAGTTGTCAGAGATGGCTAACTTTTGCATCAAGGCAAGTGGCTCACCATGGACCAAGTTCACTAGAAATTCCCCATCTCATCGAACCACTCAACACAATGAGGGTCATTGCTTCCTAAAGGGGGAGGACTGATCTAGGTGGATATTGGTGGTGACCCACCTATTCCACTTGGACCCCCACCATTGTTTCTTTTCATATTACTTAATTGTAGCACACCTTACTATTTTTTCAATTTTTTCGAGTCCTAAACTTATGGAGACGTTTTGAGGGCTTAAAAGTCCTTTTTTTGGGGGAAAATAGAGATGGAAACTTCCAGACCAATTTATTAGCATTTTCTCAATCTCCTATTGGAGATATTGAAAATTAAGTCTTATGATAGTCAAACAAAGATCGTATGCCAGATTTATGACCCCATGAAGTTGACATTCTAATGAACCCCAACGGGGCCCACAAGATTTTGGAACTTCATCTCCTAGGTTTAGGTTTTTAGATGATAATGGTTTCCCATTGTTTATTCATGATAAAGAGGCCACTGGGTCTCATTGTAACATAGTTCAAAAAGCATGTAGCTACCACATCTCTTCTCAAAGATAAGCTACCATTGCCTGAGCTAGTTTATTGGGGACTCAGTCACCCAATAATTGCAAAACTAGTTGACAATCCCTAAAAAAATAACTTCGTTGATCCATAAAAGGGACAATCAAAGGAAGTGACCCATAATCCATTATTTCAGGCATTTCGAGTGAAATTTGGTGATGGTTTGAACCAGTCCATGGCAAAATTTGTGATGTAACCTGGAAATATTTGAATAGAAAGAAGGAAGCAAACAAAATATATCTAGGTGAATTGCAATATGCCTAGGTTTTGATCTACGATTGTTCCAAGAAAATTTATTGGTAGTGGGCTTAATATCCATCATATCTTGTGACGATATGAGGGCCTATAGACTCTCTTGGAAATGGTCTCTCAAAAGAGAGCTTCATGTTTTTTCCCGAGAGAGGAAGGTTGTATTGAAATCCCCTTCAATGAAAATTTTGTGTGTATAGGGTATCTTTAAGATTGGGAAGGGAATCCCAACACTAAACTTTTCCATGTAATGAATAGGAACATACACATTTACAATCTTACATACCTTGTTTGATGGAAGGTGAAGCAATTTAACCACTGACCAGTGAGGCACAAACATGGAGTCTACTAGCTTGAAACTATAATAGACCATATCAAGAAAATCCCCCCCAAAGAACTATGTGATCCTATCACCTTGAGATCCAAATTTTTTTTATACCTTAGGCAATTTTTGAAAGAAATCTCATTCTCCCAATTTCATCTCTAGAGAAGGATCGATGACACTTCAAATTTTTATTAAATATCTTGAAACATCCTTTTATCAATGCCCAACTCCCTACAATTCCAGGAGATAATTTTTAATATTTACTTTGGGATTTATTTCCCCTGGTTGAGGGCCAAGTCCATTCTTCTTTACGTAAATATGTTAACCATTTTAGAAAGATCAATTATAAATTGTGTCCCCCATCTCCTTATCCTTCTCTCTTTTCTCATCTTGAATCTGTTGATTTGTTCTCATGCCCTTACGATCAATCTATTTCATTCTCCCTATCAGCATTTTATTTTCATGTTGCCAAGCTTACCAAATTCCTACTGTTATGATCCTTAAAGGCCCTAGGTTAATGAATTCATTCATCTTTTGATTCATATCGTTCTCCTAGATTTTCCCTTTGTGTATCCCCAATGGGGGGCATACCATCTTTTGTAGTCATAGAAGATGGCTTTATGGGGCTAAGGGCGGTTTCCTTTGTTGTTTCACTTGGTTGAATTTATCCTTCTTTTGACAATTGATTTACGACATCTAAACTATTATTTGGATGAGGGGAGTTCTTATTGATGCTAATTGAGGTGCCTTCTCGAGTTGTTGGCCCATTTTTTTTACAGACATGGGGCCTTTCCCTTTTTTCCTGCATTTTCTTGTAAGGGAGCTTGATTATT
Source organism: Pinus taeda (assembly GCA_000404065.3). NCBI lineage: Eukaryota > Viridiplantae > Streptophyta > Pinopsida > Pinales > Pinaceae > Pinus > Pinus taeda. The sequence goes on along the minus strand of APFE030784072.1, from coordinate 39,307 downwards.
GTTCCCTATTGGACCTCTCCTCGTTTTGTGTTATTTTCATTCCTTTACTTCATTAGTTTAATTTTGTTATTCCTATGTCTTCTTCTTACAATTACAGTGTGCAAAATGGCCATATTCATGGCATAATTTGCACTTAAATGGGAGTTGATCATAGTCAACCTCCTGAATGTGAGACCAATTTTCAATGTTGTACCTCTCCTCCTTTTGTGTTATTTGCATTCCTTTATTTCATTAGTTTAATTTTGTTATTCCTATGTCTTCTTCTTACAGTTACAATATGCAAAACGACCATATTCATGGCATAATTTTCACTTAGATGGGAGTTGATCATAGTCAACCTCCTGAATGTGAGACCAATTTTCAACGTCAATTTTTATTGCTACCGAAAGCCCTTTGTCCACATCTACCTCTACATAGATCCCAACACAAGCTTGATGTCCTTCTTGGGGTTCTACCTCGTGAATGGATTTTCCAAGGTCATTTTTGATGTTGCAAAAAGTGTCCTCATTCCAATAGTGTGGAGGGATAAACAGAAGATTGACCCAAACTGGAACCACAGATGGGAGATCACAATGTGGGTTAAAATATAGGCTCCAACGATTCAGATATAAACCTTGGGATTCCATAAAATAGGGGCCACTTGTAAATTAAGAGGCCTTGATATGCTTTATCTTCAAACAAAAATGTATATAACCCTCATCCACAAAAGGGAATTGAGACTTTGGTTTTCATCATGGGCCACCAATATTTCTCGATCTAGGCACATGAAATCTTGAATGATGGCCAAAGACACATAAATTGTCCTATTAATCCTTGTTTTCTAGCTTCAATGTCATAAGCATAGATTGATCCATGTTAACCTCCATCTGCAGAATATCATTGATCTTGTTTATGAATTTGGAATTCTTTTACTTTTGGAAGCACAATTCTCTAGCCACCGAGGTGTTAAAATAATTTATATGTGGAGAGGCCAAAATGGGCAAGGATGCCCCTCATGAACTTGATTCCATCAGAAGCAAGGCACACGTGAAAGACATAAGATGAACAAGTACACCGAGGCATGTAAGTCAGAACTCCCACCAATAATTTTTTTAAAGAAGGTACATAACTATTGTGAAATTAAATGATATAATTTATAATTATTTTTAAATTCAAATAACATATTTTTTTATATGTTTTACCTAAAATTATATCTGATATTTTTATTTCAAGTACACTTTATGTATCTAATAATGGCTATGTAACTTAACACGAAACTCCATAATCATGTTAACTTCCAAGTTTACAGTTCAAATATATATCACAAACAAGGCTAAATTTCCCTATACATTAACATATAATTTTATTTACTTCTTTATTGATGCACAACTTTTTAACACATCACGAATGATAAATTTATTCACATCAACGAGGAGATATTAACAAAACACTAAACAAAATTAGGAGAGTATTATAATTTTTTGAAAAAGTTATAAATGATAGTATTATATTTTGTTAGAAAAGGTTATAAATGAGATTGTTAGTTTATAGTTTTAATTTTAGATAATGTATTGTACCGAGAGTTACTCTCCATCCCACTATGGAAGAGATGTTGTAATGTCTTGCTATATCATGTTATGTTATGTTATCTAAACAGTTTGACTCTGTCAAAATTTTAAAAATAAAATAAAATATTAATTATAAATAAAGAAACCTATATCTATATTAACTTCGGATCTATCAAGTGCTAAAAGGGATCAAAACTCTTGACGTGCATAAAGTTTGTCAATTTTTGCACTCAAAAAATATGTTTTCACATTGAGAGATTTTACCCCTCTCAACCCTGGAAATCTAAAGCTAAGATGGATTAAAGTTGGTTATTAAATTTTATTTTAGTAAATATCAATCATCATTACTAATAGTTGAATAATATATTCCAAGTCATCAACATTTTAAGTCGAATGATAAATCTTTTAAATGACAAACTAGTGTTACATATTCATATTTGTATTCATATCCATTTTTTCTAAATTGAAAGTAATCATGAAGGCCATGTTTAATTTTCATATGATTTTCCACGATATGAAATTTGAGGAGGCTTTTGATGGAAACTCTAAACCCTTTCACCACAGCCCTATCTCTAGAGGATTTTCAACTTTAGGATTCTTCCCCTCATTTGAAGCTTCCTCATTGTGTCATAATTGTGCAAATGCGTTAAACCATGAAGAACCTTTTTTGCACCAAGGTTCTTCCCTCCTTCAAGGTGATGCCATAAGTTCAAAGCACTTGAACTTTCCAGTCTTCATGGGTCTGATATCAGGGTCTACCCCCTATTTGTAGGTGGGAGTTGTTTGTTTGTCTCTACACTCGTAGTGAGATACCTAAGATCGAACAAGAATCCCTTTTGTCTCAATGTTGCTCCTACTTGAGGGTAGGTGGCCTTAGGAAGGGATTTTTCTCAAATATTATGGTATAGCACATGATGCACTTAATCCTTTTAATCTCAAGACTGAATGGAGGAGAAAAAGGTTATGGCCTACCTCTTCCTCTTAGCCACAATCCTTTAATGATGCTCTAAAGCTAGGGCTCTCACAATTGACTCCCGACAATCTCTCATGGGCAACTATTATCATAGAACAAGTGAAATATATTCCAAAACTAGAGGTGGAAGACCCTTGATCCAATAGTTTCATCTTATCCTATGAGAGAAATTCCATAATTTGTCATTTTAATGTGATCTAGCCATCAACATTCATGCTCCAGGAATGGGTGCATCATACATGTTCCCTGAATATGGATCTGTATTTTTGTTCAAAGACCTTCTTTGTGGTTTATTTAAAAAATCTAGAGGACTATCAAAGAGTTTTTGGTCAAGGACCCTAGTTTTAAGGCCACTATTGACTCTCCTTTTAGCAATGGTTTCCTAAATTCAACACTTTATCCATGACAACTCTAGCCACTTCAATTTGAGTAAGACTTCCTAATATTCCCATTTATTTGTTAACTATGGATATCTTAGCTTCTATAGAAAACTCTCTATGTCATTTTATTAAAGATAGATACGAGCAAGACTGAGAGGGGTTTTGTAACTCTTGCACACATTTGTGTCGAAATAGATCTTATCAAAAGGATGCGTAATATGATTCTCATCAATTTGAATGACATAACCTTTTCGTAGCCGATGGATTACGAAAACACAACTTTCCATTGTATGTGTTGTCAATAGCTATGTTATCTCCAAAATGTTTTCCCTTCTTCCTAATGGCATTCTCAGCCTCTTCACACCAAGAAAATGTATCAAGGATGTTAAGACCCGAAAGGATATAAGAATTCCTTAGCTCACAAGCAAGCTAACATGCATCAACAAAAAGCAATTGTGGCCAAATCTAGTCCTTTAGCCTCAACTCAACCCAGCAACACCAACTCATCCCATAGACTCTTCAATCCACCATCCTCCTTCACCATCTCCCCACTCTCATCTGGATACCTTGGAATGAGAGGAGAGAGATACAAACATGATTCAGGGTTTGGCCATGAGTGGACATAAATGCCTTCATGAATTAGATTTCTTAGTAGTGATAAAGAAACAGTCACTATTGCATATCTTCCAAAAATGGAAATGCCTCAAGGAAACACATCCACTGTGCCCATTTAATTTTCTTTGGACAACTTGTTGGTATGGATTGGCATTCACAAGAAGAAAGAAGAAAATACATTCGAACAACTCAATGATCAATGTTTGTCTTGTCATTGGTCTCCCTCTAAGTGGGGAAGTAAATGATTTTGATCTCTATTTTTCATTTATCTAAAATTGATTTATCTAAAATCCTTCAATAAATATAAACATTTTTTAAAATATCTGAAATTCCATAAAATCAGTCATTGCAAAATTAACATCTATTACTATTACGAATTGAGTGTAACAGATTTTTTTTTTTCTTATTTCACTAGCTTTTTAACCCATAAAACAATAATAAAATTAGAAATTATAAACTTTCCTATTTCACTCTGATTTTCAGTTTCTCCAATTTCTTTATTTGGGCTACCACTATTTGTTCCACTACCACTATTTGTTTCACCATTCACATTCTCTCATGGTGAATAAATAATCTGCTGGGTCTACTAAACCACCAACCACAGATTTTGACGCGTTTAATTTTTCATTTAACTATCATTTAAAACCGACCACCAACCACAGATTTTGACTCTTTTAATTTTTCATTTAACCATCATCGAAAACCGAATCGAAATTCAGCGAATAATACGGTATTCATATCGAATTGGCGAATTTTCGAATTTTTTAGGCCGATTTGGGCAAATTTGGTAACTATAGTAAGATCCTCAACATAGTTGGGGGAGGGGAAGTGAGTTTACCAGCAGCTTAACTATTTCATTGCACATATTATTATGCTTGAACTTGTATTCTCTTAATTTTTATTTTCTCGCGAGCCACATCACTCCAATCTAAGACACTCCAATCTAAGACTTACAACAACGGGAAATTTCTCCTGCGATTAACATACAAATCATAGACAGCAACGACAAAAACAAAAAAATAAAATCCACCAAATTCGAAGTCCTACAACAAGATTAAAAGGGCAGCAAAACTGGGTTTGTGAATAACAACCTTAAAATCCCTGCTGCTAGGTGAGACAATTCAACAAAAAACTTGGAGAGCGATACGTGGTGCACAAGTTGGATATGTGTGTTGTTTAAACAGGAGGAAATAGTGAGAAATTAGGAACTCTAACTCACTGAAAGGAATGATGCACATGCCGAAGAGAAGATAACTGCAACACAGTACAACGGGCCCTAATAATGAAAAGAAAATAGTGTCCTTCCTCGGCTTTCCCACCTTACCATTAATAGGATGAATCCAAATCTCTCGAAGGGCCGCGATTCTGCCGGTGAAAGCTAAGCTCTAAATGGCAAGAATCCGTATAACATAACGATGATATAGAGGTAGTGAGAGCCTTTCAACGGATGATGAAGACAAGGACGAGTATTGTTCAATTTTCCACTAATATAACATAGACTTTTATAGCTCTATGAATTTATAGATCTCATTTTACGACTTCACTTACAATGCAACTTGCAATATAAGTTGCAGAGCTTTTGAGCCACAAATATGTTCCGTCTAGAGCACGAGAAAAGGTTAGAAATCAGAGATTGCTCATCATCATTATCATAGTGATAGGTGTATCAGACGAATGGATAAAAAATTAAAGAGAAAACGAAACATCCCCTTCTTGCCCTCACACCAACTGCGTCTTTTCTTCACACCAACTGCGTGATTCTTGTGAACTCTTTGGTGCCTTCAAATACAAAAAGCCAATATATAAACACTGCCTATCTATCCATTCACCAAGTGTACCACACAAATGAAAACCCCATCAGTCAAATCAACACACACAAAACAACATAAAAAAGTAAAAAGTATGAATGAATTGTACCTGTAACAAGTGGTAGGGAGAGGGGATATTGGAGCTATATAGGTCCCAATCCCCAACGGTGTTGCTGATGTCCTTAAGAACAAGGTAAATGCTCTTCTCCCCATCCCTAGCCACAACCACGCCCAGTCCCTCTTTGGGCAAAATCAATTAAGAATTGCATTGTATCCTACTGCAAAGAAAAAATAATGGGTTGGGAGCACTGCAAAATTACTTCTTGGAAGTTTCCAGTGTGCACATGAGATACAGGGCGTGACAGTAGAAGACTTTAGATACGGGGCCCGATAGTTGAAGCGGTTGCAGCTGCAGATCAACCAATTAGTAACTACTCTTCTTTGATTGTAAGGTTGAATTTTTCTTAATTGTCTAACATAAAATCTTACGGCTCACAATAATGACAGATGTGCAAGTGGAAAGTTGATTTCAAAAGAGAAATGCATTATGACGTAATAAGATAAAATAAAATTAGTTAAAATTGGAAATATAAACTATTATAATTGTTTGTAAATTTAAAAAATATAAGATTTTAGATTTTTGTGATTTATATTGACAATAAAATTGTCTTTCAGATTAATCATATTATTAAAATTTAGTTAAGATTTAATCAAAATTTCGAACCATCTAATATAATTAATCCTCATGACAAAAATACATTATCACAAAATAATAATTTATATTTTCAATCATATCTATTTTCCTTCCTATTAAAATTAATCAAACTTTTGAGTTTATAAACCTTAAAACTCTAGGACATTAATGAAATATTTCATATTAATGCACACATTTGTTAGTTAATAATTTATTAAAGATTCCATAATTATTAAAATAATATTCGGAGTTGCAATCATCGATATAAATCTGCCTCCTTTAAAAGATCTGAGTAGCATAGTGGAGAGCGTATTCAAGAATATAACTGAACTTACATATGATGTTCGTGAACATCTCAATGTAGTGGTGTGTTATCAAATATAATTGTTTAGGGATAACAACGTGCAAATGGTGGGCGACCTGTCTGACAGAGAAAAACGTGGAATCTGTGGCCAATTCCTACTTTCATGTAATATGTCAGTGGAGTGGATATAGCGATGGCAAGAGTTAACCAGCGTGTTATAGGGCATTAAATGACTGGTTAGTTGCATGCTCTTTAACTTTATAACACACTCACTCGGGCATTAAATGATTGGTTAGGTGCATGCTCTTTAACTTTATAACACACCCACTCGCATAATGAGATAAATGAAAAATAATGAAATGTGTTATAAAGTTAAAGGGCATACAACTAACCAGTTATTTAATGCCCTATGACACGCTAGTTAGCTCTTGCCGCTATAACAATGATTTGATGTAACATATCAAACGATTAAATAATTTCAATATCAAAAATTCAATTTGATAAAACACTTATTATAAACCTTTTTATTTAATTTATACGAATTTTAATTATGATATATAC